>JABEEM010002468.1:0-30974 GCA_013363185.1 Fusarium secorum | reverse complement strand
AAAAAAAAAAAAAAAAAACACACAGACAGTCAACCCGCTCAATCAATGGACCAAAATTACCTAGCGCCACTGGGTAGATACATACAAACACTCTTTCTGTAGCCTGCATCCTTACCAATCCCCCGCTCTCCAATATGGCAAAGGAGCGATAGCAACAAGGGGGGTTATACGGATATGCATTTTGAATTGTCAATCATGTAAGAGAGCTGATCAATATAACCTATGGTCGCTGGCTGATCACTCGCGTTTCTCCTAGCTTGGCCGCCACAAAGGCGTTACTGTCAGTTCTGTGAGAAGGCCAAGTGCAGGGACTGGGACTGGCTGATGTGTTGAGCGCAATCAGGACAGGACGATATGTTTGCGGCCGGGTTTTAACTGCCTTAAAACCCTGATAAAAAAAAAATTGATGAGATTATGATTGCCTTTAATAAAAGCTCGCCATCTTCGAGATAGGCGGACAGCCATTTGGCTATACGGCCAAGAGGGTGCTTGAAGCGTTTGTGTTCTCAAGTATTTCATGTTGCTGTATCCCCCACCCGATCCGTGTCATTCATGATGACCCTGTGCAACCAGAGCATGTTGTGACATGACCAAGTGGGACGGCTTATTATAAGCGATTCGGACGATTGACCTGACAGCATCGCAGTGTTTTGTAAAACCGCTAAGGCTGGATACTTGAGCCTTGCCGGGCTATTATGCCGCTCATCTCATCATACTCTCCCTCGGGAGACCAAAAGACGGGAATGAGTGTCGCCAGAATCGATTTTATTATACTACGTTAGTCGTTCCGCTGTTCTTTGTCCCCCGCAGTCCTCCGACAGGTCATTTCCCCGACAATTTAGCAAATGGATCATGAGTTTAGGGCAAGCCAAGCGCCATCGTATTATGGCACGCAGGTTCGAAGTCACAGAAGATTATTCTAATGGGAACTCATTAGGCGGGTAAATGCCAATCATACTACAGAAAGAAACTGGTATCGAGGTCAGTTTGCTAATATGACTTCGGCGAAGAGACGCTCCCGAAGATCTCAGCCAGATATACTGTGCTTGTGACAGTTCTACCGCCAGTATGCAAAGAAGGGTTGCAGCGTTTTGCGCCAAGGTTTATCAAGAGAGCTTATTGAAGCTACCATCTTCAGACACACATCACAATTGACTAGTTAAAAGCATTCGTGTATTCATTAAGGTGCATCGCCAACTTGAAACTCTGGGCAGCACATCCACTTATAGACAATGTGCGCAATGCTACTTGCATATTCTACTTGGCACCCGAAGTAACGACGTTGTCATCTATCCCGCTTTTGTTTCTTGCCCAAGTTGAGAGCATAGAACCAGTAACGACAACCTGACCTTTTATTGCTAGTGTAATGACCAGAGTGTCAAGTCACGATGAAGAGGAAAATCTGGCAGCCTTCAGCAGCCTTCGTATGGGAGAATGATAATTAATCGTTCATCCAAGCTTCACCAGTATTTATAACAATAACGTATATGCTACTGTACAACTATGTTCATGACGTTGGAGCCCGGGTCTTGCGATCACTGGCGAATATTAGTGGCTTGGCTCACGCCATGATATTGAATGACTTACGTGCTGAGCCTTCTGGAGAGCTGCTGCAATTTCTTGTCATTGTTGGCATCATCAGCTGCCTTCTGAAGCGCGGTGTTTCGCTCCTCCTCCTGGTGCTTGACGACTTCTTCGTGAGTGGGCGGCAGCCTCTCGTTTTGTAAATCAACCTTTCGAGCATCCTCGAATCCGTTGATTGCGTTCTTGAGGCCTTCAGCACCAAGCATGAGAGTTCCTGCGGGCAATCTTCCGCCAGACACAGTCTTGAGTTCTGTGACCTTCTCCGACTCCTCACGAAGCACCTGAAATACACGAGACAGCCGACCGATGGCGAGAATCTTGTTCTTGATGGCTCTGCGTCGCACTTCAATCGACTCAGGGTCGTTAGACAAAGCTGGCGAAGCGGGGCCAGGCGAGGTTGAGGAGGGCGTCTCTTCTTTAAGTTCCTCCTCGGAACAGGTGCTGAGAATGGCGATGAGCATATCGGTGATCTTCTCTCCTACGAAAGGAAGAGACCAGGTGAAAACATCCATGAAGTTGGGTAGCCAGTAAGGATGAGGAGTGCAATTGAACTGCCGAATGTTCATAACGTTGTTCTCATACTTGAGTACAGCTGCCTTGTTGTTATAGACATCGAGGTAATTGGGAGCGGAGAAAATGGTCATAACACTTGGAAAGCCTGTGGTTCGGGTCTTGCGATACATGCGATAGCCGGCATCTTGGGCCTCGTGAGCACGGATGATAGAAAGAAGGTTGTTCTTTTCCAAGAAGGCGCAAGCAGCTGGATAGGAGAAGAAGTATGAACATCCTCGGACATGGTTGTGTAAGAAATAGTCGCTTGTCTTCTCCTGGCCGAAGTCTTCGAGAGGATCAGCCCAGAGGATGTCGCACATAAGACCCTGAGTAGGGGGCTCGCGGAAACGATCAATCTAGCAAGGTCAGTCACAGGCATGTGGGCAGGGTGCGGATCAACGAACGCTCTTCAAATCGTCGAGTGTGTGCAACTCGGGGCTCAGTCCACCATGAATACAAAGAAACTGCTTGTTCATAACAGCAGCAAGGGGAAGAGCGCAGAATGACTCCATGCAGGCCTCGTAGATAGTTTCTGAGTATTTATGCTTGCATTCAAGTTTGAAGGTGAAGTAGTCAGTCAAGTGGCGACATTCATGGTTTCCTCGCAACAGCCAGAGGGTCTTGGGGTAATGGATCTTGAGACACCAGAGGTAGAGGACACACTCTATGCTGAAGTAGCCTCGGTCGACATAGTCACCGAGGAAGAGGTATCGGGTCTCAGCGGGGTCACCTCCGACTTCAAACAGCTTCATCAGATCGTAGTACTGTCCATGAACGTCACCACAGACAGTAATGGGAGCGTCCATCTCCAGGAGGTTGGGTTCGGCGCGCAGAAGTTCGGTACCCTTCCTGATAATCCAAAGAGCCTGCTCTTCGGTAAGACGGCCTTCGCGATAGAAATGCTGCTTAAGAAACTGAAGGTTGGGCTTGGAATGGGTGTCATCTTCGAAGAATTGCTCGTCGGTAGGTTTATACATGGCAGGTGCTTGGACATCTGTGAAAACGCGATAGATTCGAGTCAGTCAAAGTGAGAGAAGCTTATGAGAAAGACCATAGCTGTAATGTTGTAGGTGCCATGATACCAGCCTGAGTGGTAGCTAGGAATATTGTGGACAAATCTGCGACAGCATTGTTGTCGATGATGATGGCGGGGTTGAGGCGGCGACAACTGGAGGGGATATCACGAACCTTTGCACACACGCTCCAAGGTGCTGACCTGGGTGTTATCCTCCATGGTGTGAATGGTAAAATCGATCTCGGGGACCGGCTTCTTCTCCTGAATGGCGCGAATGGCATTGTCGACCTGGACGTTGCGTCGCTCCTCAGTAGAGGGCGCAGTGTTGGCCTCGCCTTCAGAGTCCATGGTGGGCGGCTAGGGGGCGACGAGGCGAGAGGAGGATGGAGCTGGCGGCGGTGAAGGCGTTGATAGTTGTGATCGATGAATGTGTGATACTTATAGAAACTTGCACAAAGAAATAATGCAATGCGACTATGTAAAAAGGCAGACGACGATGCGCAAGGGAAGTTTCTGAGCAAATGCCGTGGCCGGGTTTGAAAGAAGGCGGTTACTGGATATAGGTAGGGCTGACCAGAATGAGCGGCGGGAGGTCAGGTTGGGAGGTAGGAACTCAGCAGCCACTGCCAGTTGGGAGATGACGGTTGAGCGTTTCTACAGGAAGGGGCCACCGAGTTTGGGTACCCCGGGAGGGAGCTTAAGTACTGATCCAGCGTTGGCAGGTGGAGATATACGAGTGAATGAGGGCACAGTACTTGCTCGTCTGGGCAGCTCTTCTGAATCTGACAGCTCCTCACGTTTCAATGACAGGTGCTGACCTCCGCCCAATTAGAAGATAGCAGTAATTAAAGGCAGGAGTCTCGCTCGCGTGGTCATCATTCGTTTACCAATGGAAAGGACACAGCTGAACTTTTCATTCACTCTTTGCGCTACTGCGCAACGTTAATTTGTCCTACGGGGAAGGGAAAGCTAAGGAACCGACCGACTGCCCTGAAACTTGCTGCTAAAATCGGATATTTGGCTGGGCCTAGAATCTTATCAACGATCCAAGTGGGATAACGGTTTTAACGAAGAGAGCGGTGAATGGCGCAATATTATTGCTCACTTCGTAACATTCCGCATTTGCGCTCATATCGATGTATTTCACGATACTGCCCATATGGTCTATGAGTGTAGTCTACCAAAACCCACTGAGGGAGAGGAATCCGAAATCTGACGATCATTGACGAGGCCATGGATGTTCACATTCCTAGCCCGTGTTACGCCTATATACGGTTCGTTATTACAAGTCGCCAACATGTCTCTGCTCCTCTTGCCTGCTGAGTAGTTCGTCCGGGTGCAGATCATCAGAACCTTGCTTGGAACGGTCATTTCCTGATAAAGCCATCTTGGCGTTTCTGGCCCAAGATGCTTTGAGCACATTGTCTGACCTCAGCCAAGTCTGAGGGCAGCTGCCAAAACGACGTTGACATGTATACTCATATTTACTGCAATACCTTTGATATCTGCTCTCCAAATTTCCTTGTGCCAATGCATAGGTAGGCAGCTAGTCTTGTTACCCAAACATGACATGGCATGAATGCTCAACTACGAACAGTCTATAGCCATCCTTTAAGGAACACAGTAACCACCATCAACAACCAGGTCATGACCAGTGGTAAAGGATGAGGCATCACTGGCCAGGTACAGATAAGCTCCCTTGAGCTCTCCAGTTTCGCCTTGACGTCTAGATATGGTGTTAGTCAACAGCAAGTGAAATTTCGATGTCAGTCCAGACTCACCCAGCAACTGTCTTTTCCTTGAAAATGTTCTTGACGTCCTCGCTGATGAAATCTGTGATCTCGGTCTTGATATATCCAGGTGATACAGTGTTGACACGAGCAAAGCCTGTCCATTCCACAGCCAGAGATTTACCTAAAATCCTATAGTTAGTCGTAGAAACTCAGTTCTGCAAACGATATAACACTTACAGAAGTGAATTACAGCTGCCTTCGAAGCGTTGTATACTGCCTGCAATTGAGGGATGTTGACGATGCTTCCACTCATAGATGCTGTAGCAATGAAGCTGCCCGCTACAAAATTGGTCAATTTCTTTCCATGAAGCGTTGTGCCCTCCTTCTTCTGTCTTCGGAAATGTGCTCCTGCACTCTTGGCGCACCACATAACACCGTCGACGTTGACCTCCATAACACGGCGAGCTCTCTCAGTAGGCCCGTCGATGAAGGGCCCGTCTTCCCAGGCAATACCGGAATTGGCCACAAACACATCTAGACGACCGTTGAAGTCGGAGATAATGTCGTTGATGGCCTTGTCAACTGCTTCGGGTGAGATAACATTGACTTGGTACGCTCGGCCTGGCACTTCATAAGTCACGATGCTATTGAAAAGGGATAAGCTGGCTTACACTTGACACCATAGTCCTTTTCGATCTTCTCAGCTTCTTTCAGTGCTTGCTTGTTGCTATTGTACCAAATAGCCACATTGGCGCCAGCCTCTGCCAGCCCTTGAGCAATGGCGAGGCCAATACCTGCACCAGCGCCAGAGACAATAGCTGTGCGACCTTTGAGAGAGAATAGTGGAAGAACTCTGGAAGTATCTGGCACAGCCATGTTATCATGGTGAAATGCACCAGTTTTAGGATCCATGATTGCGAATCAGTTTGAACTCAGACAATATTGATGTTGTTACGCTTGAGCCTCTGGCTTTGAGTGATAAGCTTCAGGTCGACAAGGTTACGCACCCAAATCAATATTCGTAGGGCACCGTCATACTTTATATAGTCCTGTAACTTTTGTCCAATACCAAACATCCTCGGCTCTTCTCCCAATTGAATATCTATCCTCATTTTGCGACATTTTATCGACGAACCAAACACACCAGACCAAGGATCTCCCACAGCCCTTGTCCCTTCAGTGGACCCAACGCACTGTATTACCTTGAGGTCTGGAGGTTAGCAAGGCACAAAGCCGTCTCCACCGTCTGGCGCACCTATAAACAGGCGTCATTCACAGATTAGCCGTTGTAAGACTTGAAGTTTTGTGATACGCTGTAGCAGCTTCGTGGAGAAATGCCTCTAGTGTGACTGCTATTTCTGTCAGGGCCCGGATGTTCACTTTCGGCCCTGTTACTGTCCATTCAGCTCTGATCAATTTTCCATATCTCGCCGGGTTGAGTCTGTCAAGTGGCTGAATGGATTTCGCGGGGTTGAAGCGTTCCCTGCCATTAGCACCTGTGCCAAACTTGACATAACCTTGTCTCTGCATTCAGGCTGGCGATTATCGCGGGTAAAATGAAGCCTCTATCTGTCTAATATTGAATGACACAGACACAACCTGCTACAGCCAGGAAGTTATGCAACTAGAGCTCTGATTCATGAGTCTTACTGGTAAGGCGCCAAATATTTCAACAACCATCCAGCTAAAGTCGAATCACTTCCTTGTTTACCAGGCTTCTTCAACTTTTCTGTATGACTGGCGCTTCTTGTTTAGGAGCTTCAGTAACCTCTTTGTAGTTCTTGCTCCGACCATAACCCGTCCTCGCTCTGTTGTTGTAGCTGCGTCCAGCGACCCGACCTCCTGGGGTGTTTGTCACCCGGTAGCAAGACACAAAGTCATCATAGGGGACTGTTGAGTGAAAGGTCAGCCAATATGTAAAGTTCAGAGCATTGATTGAAGACCTACTGTAGGCGCCGCAGATTCGCCGAATACCCTTGAACGCACTTCGACCGTGCAAAACTCGCCAATTGTTGAAGACTAGAAAATGTCAATATGTGACTGTAATTTCAGCAAGGCATCTCTCCACTTACTGACGATCTTTCCGGGTTCTAACTTGAACCAATATTCATTCTCTTTGCGGCGCAATATCTCATTCCATACTCGAGCCGCGGCGTACCAGTTCTTAGCCTCGTAGGGATTCACAGCACCACGATCATCGTTATTCCAACGAATTCGCTTCAGATGCCCACCTTCCCCCTGCTCAATGACAGGATACACCTTGTCTGGAGAAATAGATATTCCTACGTTACCGCTTGCATGCCATGGTAGCTCGACTTGGGCAAGAGTTTTGAAAGCCCAAGGGTTCTCCTTTCTTAGAGTTACAGCAGCGTTGAAGCCGTCAACAAGGAGTGACTCTCCGCCTAAGGACTCCCCTTCTTCGAGCGCTTCACCCGGAGCTGGCTCGTGTGAGAGACAGTGAAATGCTTGTAAGCCTGCAGGCTCGGTAAAATATGTAGTGTCAGTATGGGCTGGCAGAGCGAGGTTTGTGTACGCTGTATCAGCCATAGCAAGATCTGGCGTAAAGTCGTAGAAGCCGCCATAATGTGTATTTCTGATCGGACCCAGGCGCTTTAGGAGATCTTCCGTGGACTCGGGATAGACTGGTGCATCTGTGACGAAGCAGAAGCCGTGAATACGCTAGGATGCATAAGCTATTGCACCATGGTAATAGGGTGCAAAATGCCCTACAATCTTTTTCGTAAGCTCACCGATAGCTTCCCAACCGTGGTCGACGAAGAATTGGTTGTAAGGAACTGAGGGTGGATGAGTCTCAATGGATGAGTCCCACAATCGGATCATACTAAACTGTTAGAGACCTCGAAATTGCAAGTAGTTTAGTGGTTACGAGCTTACTGATCCTTACCAAACTCTTCGGCGTATGCTCCTTTGAACCAGCAGTAGAGGTATGACAGTGGATGCTGGCTCTCGTGGCCATCAGACCCTAATGGCAGTCAGTATTTATCGATATCGCCACCCAAAATCAAATCGGCTCTTACAGTTAACATGGAGTTTGTCCTCTGTTTCTTTGAAATCAACGACTTTGAGATCCTCCTCTCTCAACTAAGTCGTGTACAGTTTAGCTACATGGCGCCCAAGGTGATGTAGAAGTAGTCACCCACCTGGAAGGTGTCAACATTCCTTTGCTTTGTATCCTGGTTAACACATTGGCTGCATTGGCAGTTATCTCTAGAAACCCATGAGCGTTAAGCAAGCGATTAAGAGTGGCCGTCTACTCACCGTAACCACATGTTAGGACTTCACCCCAAGACCAAATGTCAGCGACCTCAATCTCATAAGCGCAGCTTCACTTACAAGGTACGATACTCGGTGGTACTTTTGCCATCCAAGGCCTGGCGTTCCATGCGAATCTGCGATGTCTCTGTCTGTTGAATAGTTGTTTTGTGGGCGGACTGTTCGATTTGTATCCCGATTTCTGATTGGGCTTCCCTTTGCCTCCTTTTGGCTTCTTGGGATAGCATAGAGCCCAGACTGTACGTTTTATTCCCAGAGACTGCGGCGCTTAAAGGACCAGGACGGCTAAAAAGCCTGGTGCTGTGGATAATAGAGCAATTAGCATGGTTGGTAGAGTCGTGAGAGTATCAAATTACCCTGGACATCGAGCAAGTCGGCTGAACATGGCGATGGAGTTGAGAGACAGTGAATAATACTAGAGATTTTGTTTAGAGGTCAATGGTTATGAAGGAACAGTCGCATAATACAGTGCCCTCTTTCCCCAGCTGCATATACCTCGGTATATATCGGCAGCCCTGACATTCGCATCAGGATTCTCCGATAACCCGAGTTCGCGTGAGTCGACAAAGTAAAGGGCGTTTTTGTTCATTGACATGGCACGTGCATGGGTGGAGCTCAACTACACTACCTAGGCTACTAGGTAAGATTGCACTTACATACTTGAAATATTCACTGTTCACTTTTTGTTTCTGCTCTGACAACTCTACTTGCTACTGGGATTTCCAAGGCATGGTTTAATGGATAGCTGAACGGCCCTTTATAAAAGTAAACCCCTTGCTGAGTTCACTTTCCATTAAGCACGGACTAAGAAAAAGGAGCCACACGTTTGTCATTTCCACTGAGGAATCTTGTTATTGTATATGTGTATGGAGGAGACTTTCCTTTGCTCAATTGAATCTTTTTGTCAAAGTGTTCGGAGAGATAATGTTTTCTCCAACAGCCGCTCGGATGGCACGACGTGTCCTAACCATCATATATCAGAGGCAGAATGAACGAGTACAAATAAGGAAGACTGCTACATCATTAGCAGAGGTCAATGGCGGGAACGGACGTAAAGAGATATGCGTTACTTCCTTATTATATTAATGGATATTTTGTTAAACGTGGAGAGTGTTAGTTTACAGTGGCCAGCGTGACTGAAGACGGGGATATTTGTTCTACCAAAAATATAACCACAGCATGATCGATATGGTGCCATAGGATATACATCATGCTCATATGTTTCGACAGCCAACACCCCGGAGTGCACTAGGCGATAGTTCTCGATTAGACTTGCGATTGCCTTGTAAGTTTGCAGACCTTTCACTTATTAAAACAGGCAGTTGAGGATGATAAATCTTAGCTCGATGCTTATGCTCCTCTATGATACCTAGTTAAAGTAATCGGAATGCATAGACCATGTGACATGGCTTCGAACTAATAAAACTCCAGTTAGGCTTTAACCTCAACTTCCACCACATCCCTGAACGAAAAGCATACGCAAACCATGCCAAGCTCACTACAAGCATAGCCATTCGCCTGAACGGTGAAAAAAAATTCGCCATCCCACAGTCGTACCCGTTGGGACAACATGCAGCGACGGGGCCGAGATCACGGCAGCAGAGCTACTCGCCTCGGAGACGGATGTGCCCAGTGAGAGCAATGGGGTGGGTAGCGTCGGCGAGGTTTTGATCTCAAATTCGTTGAGCAAACTATGGTTTTCTGAAGACCTCAAGCGGGGCACAGAGTTCAAATCGAGTACACTTTCTGGGCAAGCTCTAAAAGATCAAAGAAAGCTTCACGCTCCAGGTCTGTTTTGGAAAGCCCAAGTCCAAGGACCAGTATCCGTCGGTCATCAGGCGATCTGAGACAAATTTGGCTGGCAATTTGTGCTGCATAAAGTTGACCTAGAGTTTCACGCTCCTCACCCCCTCCACCAAATAGTGTTGTTGGTGTGAGATGTGTTGATGGAAGAAGGCCTTTGCTTGAGCTGGGAAGATTCATTTCAACAACTCCAGACGATGACCCTGTTAAGGGAACTTGTATCTGTCACGATGTCAGCTATGGTAGAGCTTGAAGACTCAGAGGACTCAATTACCCATTGTGAAAGTCGACCTTCTTGGGAGATAGTGATGAGTATCTTGTCAGCGAAACTGGTGTATGTAATCTCTGTAGCTATTCCATTCACGAGACCTGAAACCTCTCTAGAACTCGAAGGAAAAGAGTCTTCCCTAACATCAAGAGTCGCCATTTTTGAAGAAGTATTATGCTTGAGTAGAGTTTAGCTGTAGCTTTGAAACCCATTCGAGCTTCTGGGCTAGGTTCAGGCGTTCCATGTCGCTGAGCTAGGCGGCCCCACCACCCCGCACTATACCTAAAGCAGGTCCAGGTCCTGGCGGTAATTCACGGCAGAACGACTTTGATCCCAAAATTTCATGAAATTCATCGTCGCATCTGCGACTTGGGTTGAGTCTCCAACGTATCAATATTTCATGCCATTTTCGCAAAATTATTGTCAATTCGCTAGACAATAAAAATCAGAATGGCCAAATACGTTCCTCGTCAACGCAAGCACAAAGTCCTCGCCCGTGAACGAGCCAAGGAGAATGCTCAGCATGAAGTTCAGGACAACCCAAACCAGGAGATTCTCCTGCCGACGGCCAAGGCTGATCGTGAGGCCAGAAAGGCACAGATGAAGGCAGAACTACGCCAAGAAGGCGCGAAAATGAGCGGAAAGAAGGCCAAGCGATTAGAAAAATACATTGAGGGCAAGCTGCGCAAGGATGAGTCCCGCGAGCTGATGGCCAAACTTGCTGAGCAACAAATCGACACAACCTTGTTCTCGAGTAGCCGAGTCCTTGGCCAGGGTCGCGAAACCAAGAAGGAGGCATTGAGGCGGGCTATGAGAGAGGAGAAAGCTGGTTTGGAGGGTGGTGAGGAGGAGAGAAACGAGATTCTTCTTGAGAAGAGGAAAGAGCTTAACGCGGATGAAGAGATCTCGAGCGATGAGAGTGAAGAATCTGAGCCCGACGAACAAAAGCCATCCAAGCCCACACCAACTCCTGCGTCCGCGCCCGCGCCCGCGCCCACATCCAAAGAGTCGGATCAACCGAAAACAGAAACCTCTGCGCCAACAATTGGTTCGGGTCTGAAGAGACCGCTCGAGGTCGACGACGAAGGACGGCCGGTGATTAAAAAGCGTCAGAAGCGAGGCGGAGTCAAATCAAAATTCTCCCTGGCGCCAGTCAAAACGCCGCTTGAGCTCGAGTCTGAAGAAGCCGACAGTGTTGCAAGTGATAGCGATAGCGACGAGTGGAATGGTTTCAGCGACGACTCGACTGACAAGAATAACACCGCAGATGATGACAGCGAAAGCGATGAGGAAGAAGATGATGAATCCAGTGAGGGACCCGAAGAGTCTGATGAGGACATGGAAGACGCAGACGAGAACAAAGCACAGAGGTCATCGTCTTTCAAGGCATGGGCACACCAACAGCGAAACGAAGCTCTAGGTTATCAATCCATCGAGGGAACAACAACAAATCTTGAAATACCCAAGCCAGAAAATTTTGTTCCCCGCGCCCCTGAGCAAGATCCTTTACCGATGGAACTGCAACCAACGCAGAATATCAATCGAAAGGTTTACAGCGTAACGGTTACCAGAATACCAGAAGTCCAGGAGGCTAGGCTAAAACTTCCTGTGGTATCAGAGGAACAAAGGATAATGGAAGCGATTCATAACCATGACATTGTCGTTGTTTGCGGTTCCACAGGTTCCGGAAAGACTACTCAAATTCCTCAGTTCTTGTATGAATCTGGTTATGGTTCACCCGACTCACCAACGCCTGGTATGATTGGTATCACTCAGCCCCGTCGAGTCGCTGCTGTCAGTATGTCGAAGCGTGTTGGTGAGGAACTTGGTGATAAGTCTGAGGTGGTGGCCTACCAGATCCGTTTCGAGGGCACAGTTGATCCTAAGACGGCTATCAAGTTCATGACTGATGGTGTCTTGCTACGAGAAGTTGCTCAGGATATTACACTGAAGAAGTATTCGGCCATTGTCATCGACGAAGCTCACGAGAGAAGCGTCAACACGGATATCTTGATTGGTATGCTCAGCCGAGTTATCAAGCTCCGAGCAGAGCTAGCAGCAGAGGATCCTACAGTCAAGCCTTTGAAACTCATCATCATGTCTGCTACATTGCGGATAGAAGATCTTACCATGAATCCGACGCTGTTTGCTACTCCACCGCCAGTATTGGAGGTTGAGGGCCGACAACATCCTGTCACCATTCATTTCTCCCGAAGAACTCAGCATGATTACGTGGAAGAGGCCTTCAAAAAGATTAGCAGAGGGCATAAGAAGTTACCACCTGGTGATATCCTTGTGTTCTTGACTGGCCGCAACGAGATTCTAGAGCTCAGCAAGAAGCTAAAGGCTACATTTGGCGGTCCAAAGACTGCGGATGGACCCAAAGTGCAAATTTCTGCTAGCGAGGCTCCCATTGAGGTCGAGGATATTGAATTTGGAGACGTGGATGACCGTAATGGCGATGATTTTGATGAGATACCCACAGATGACGAAGATGAGGACGATGAGGACGAGTTCCAGATCGAAGAGGACCAGGAGGTTGCACCATTAAAGATGCGAGTCTTACCTCTTTATTCCTTGCTTCCAACACGCGAGCAGATGCGAGTCTTTGAGCCAGCACCTGAGGGTACACGAAACATCATCTTGGCCACCAACGTTGCGGAAACCAGTTTGACTATTCCTGGCATTCGATATGTCTTTGACTGTGGACGGTCAAAAGAGAGACAGTATGATCGTCTTAGTGGAGTTCAGAGCTACGATATTGGATGGATCAGCAAAGCCAGCGCAAACCAGCGATCTGGTCGTGCTGGCCGTACCGGTCCTGGCCATTGTTACAGACTCTACTCCTCTGCAGTATATGAGAGAGACTTCCCACCTTTCACAGATCCCGAATTGTTGCGAATGCCTATTGAGGGTATTGTGTTACAGCTCAAGGCAATGAACCTGCAGCATGTTGTCAACTTCCCCTTTCCTACACCACCTGATCGACGAGCCCTTGCTAAGTCTGAGAAGCTGTTGACATATCTCTCTGCTACCTCCTCGACAGGACAAGTTACGCAGATTGGTCAAACCATGTCTGTGTTCCCTCTGTCTCCTAGGTTTGCGCGCATATTGTTGGTTGGCCATCTTCATGACTGTATCCACTACACAATTGCTCTTGTTGCTGGTTTATCAGCCGCCGAAATTTTCCTTCCTGAGAACCAAGCGATTCCTGCCCTCGCAGCGAAGGATGATACCGCTATTCGTACAACATCAGACGTCATTGCAGAAGATCGTCAAGCCAATGTGCGAAAGATGTTTAACGAGGTTCACAAGAACTTCTGTTACCTAGACGACAAATCCGATGCTATCAAACTTCTGCAAGTCGTGGGTGAGTTTGCTCATGAGCCTACAGAAGAATGGTGTGAGAGTCATTTTGTTCGATACAAGGTGCTTAAGGAGATCCAGCAGCTGCGAAGACAGATCACAGAGTTATTGAGGACAAATGTTTCAGCTTTTACCAACCTGAAATACCAGGACAAGCTGGATCCCCCATCCCCAAAACAGGTCGCTGCGCTGAAGCAAATGGTCGCGGCCGGCTTCGTGGATCAGGTTGCTATTCGAGCAGACCTTACACCCAACCCTCCTGAACAATTCCGCAAGCCCCGCCGGTCCATCGATGTTCCATATATCCCCTTGATTCCTATCCACGCTGGCAAGGAGGTTGAAAGCGACCGTGCAGTATACATCCATCCCACCTCACCTCTTGCCCACATCAGTATTCAGGAATGCCCCGAGTACATCGTCTACTCTTATCTCCAGCGAGCTGCGCAATCAGTTGATGCAGAGAAGCGTCCAAAGACAAGAATGCATGCCCTTACAGACGTAACTGGCGGGCAGCTAGCAGGGTTGGCTAAGGGAACGCCCCTTATCACCTACGGCAAGCCGATCAAGGAGCTTAAGCCTACAACGGGCACGGATGGAGCCACAGTACGAGAGTGCTTCGTGGTTCCATATTTGAGAGCCGAGAGCACTGGTGGTCAAGGATGGCCTCTCCCCGCGAAGAAGGTGAAGCAGAGAAAGGTTCCTGGCAAGGGATGGGTTGTGGAGTAGAGGTTGCAGATATGGAAGATGTTTTCGATAATTTAGTCTTGATGTAGACAGGATACCTCGTGGTTTATATAAAATGGGATTTCATGTATATTTTCGTTCTGAGTCTCTGCAGTAAACATGCTGTGTGATTGGGTGATCTCGACGTCATTATGCAAGCATTATGCTATAAGATGAGAACTTCAAAGAATACGGCTTCAATTAAGCTTGTAAGACTCAAAATTTGTGCGTTTGCGGTCATATGCTCGTGTGATTCCGGGCAAGTTAACCATTGATATGTCTGAAAGATCCAATACCCTCTTCCCAGGCGTGGCTTTGGTCACCGGCGCCGCATCAGGTATGGTCCACTGCTCCAAATAGCTACCTCATCTAATGATACAAGGTATTGGACGTCAAGTCGCTATATCATTTGCCATAGAAGGGTGTCGGAGGCTCGCCCTGTTTGACAAAGAGAGCACAGGTCTGAACGCTACCAAGGCGGCCATCAAAACTGCAAGCGGAGATGCAGATCCAGATGTGTTCATCAGACACGTTGATAACCTTGACACATATGAAGTTGGCAGGAGCATGGAACTTGCTATCAAGCATTTCGGACGCATTGACTATGCCGTCAACTGTGCTGGTATGTCTATACACTGTTTTACTTTGACTCCTACTCACAATGACTTTGGAAAGGAATCTACGGTCCAACAAAGAAGAGTCATGAAGCAACCCCTGAAGAGTTCGATCATGTCATCAATACCAACTTCCGTGGTCTATGGCTTTTTGCGAGAGAAGAGCTAAAATATATGATCAGTCAAGATGTTGGAATTACTCATGATGGACGGCCTGGGTTCAGAGGTTCCATTGTCAATGTTGGAAGCAACCTTGGCCTTGTAGGGAAACCAGAAACTCGTGAGAATACGTTATACCTTGAACAGGCTCAAACTTCAACTGACAATTGGGACAGCGATGTACAGTGCTTCGAAGGCAGCTATCATCAGTTTGACGAGAAGTGATGCTATCGACGTAAGTCGGACTAATGGCTTGACCCTACCTTCTTATTTAACACACACAGTATGCAAAAGATCAGATTCGTGTTAATTGCGTCTGCCCTGGAGTTATTGAGTAAGTTATCTTTTGATTTCCCTGTGCCCATACTGACATCGCAGAACTCCTATGACGGCTAATGTTCCGGAAGATGACCCGGCCGTACAGACTGCCGTCATGAAAAGAAAAGGAACCCCACAGGAAGTAGCAGATGCTATTTTGTTCTTATCTAGTCCTAAGGCTTCTTTCATTCAAGGTGCTGCATTGTCAGTTGATGGGGGCTATACTATTAGTTAAGGGCATTAAAAGAGATCCATGACAAGGGCACAATAATAAACTGTATTGGGGTATCAAATTCCTGTATAAAACTAAAAACATAACTTCTCCCCAGGTTAACGCCATGCTCCTGCTGGTAATAACTCAAGATGCAGCTGGTGTGCTAGTAGAGTTTACCATTTTGCTCTTCTTACGCTTGGGCTTGGGAGCAGTCGCCGATTTGGGTGTTTTCTCCTTACTCTCCTTGCTCTCCTTCTTATCATCGATCTTTGTAGTGATCGTCGGCGCATTAATACTTCTAATGGGTCCATCCGTCTTTGCGATTTGCGGCGGTTTGCGGCCTGTTGTTGTGAGGTGGAACTCTCCGGGGCGACCTGTGATAGGGTTCTCGTCGATATATTCGCCCCCGTACTTCATGTGAATCATGAAAGACTCTTCTGCTAGTCTTTCTAGTGACTTCTCATCATCTTTCTGCGCGGCTGCTGCAGGGGCAGCTGGACCTTTGCTAGCTTCATCTGATACAGGCATTGGGGTCGCCACTGCAGAGTTCTGGATCCTTGGTTTTGTTGATGTCGTGGCTGATGGGAGCTGGTAAAAGTTACCCATAGAGGGACCCCATTTTCTGACTGACTCAGCAGTTGTCACGGCGTTGGTAACTTGCGAAGATATCGTCAACTATAACAGTGAGGTTAGAACTGTCCGCAAAACAACTGCTGCAAAGAACATACAATTCTTGCTGAAAGAATGGCACTGAGAGTTGGCGCCATATAGATATTCTCCCCCACAACAAAGTATGTGGCGTGAACAGTAATCTCATCATCGTCATATGCTGACTTTCGTCTCGTTTGCTTGCGAATGACCCATACACCTGTACCAGCTCCAGGGCCAGTTTCAGCAGGCTCTTCGACAACCCTGAACTCAAGCCCCGACATGGTGTTGAGATGTGTCTCGAAAGCTTCGCGTGTCTGAATGACTGGATACATCGACGGTACATTCATGGCTTGGTTATATACAACAGCGTTGTTCGACGTGCGCTCGAAGAAGGGCGATTCTGCGAAGTAAAAGAGGATGGTGTTATTGTGCAGGCCGCCCATTTGTTGAATCGCCATAGGAGAGCGCCATTGGATCTCATCGAGGGGGGGGTCGTTTGGATTCGACATTGTGAAGAATCGGGATTATTTTGTTAATATTAGGTTCCTTTGTTGTATTTGGTGCTAGTTATGATGGTAACATTTCCTTGTAGTTCAGTGTAAAGGTTCAAGAAACGTATTGAAGCTCCAGCTCTATTTGACGTGGGGTTCCGCTTCTAGCGCGTTGCAAGGCGGCAGTGTTCCGCCTCAGCGACCCATCCAGTAAGAGGCGCCGCGCATCAATTTCAACTTCTAACCTGGAACCCTCCAGCTCAATCTCACAACCCTCGCAGTGCATAACGACGCAAAGAAAACCGCCCATATATCGACATCAAAAAGGGGTCTCATCTAGGTAAGGCCATCAGCACCAAAAACACGCCATGGATCTACTTTCAAGTATTCGCAAGACCGGTTCAAGAGGAGGCGTCAACTTTAGCTGGGATGAAGTCGCAAGCTCTTCACATCGCGAAAACTATCTCGGCCACAGTCTCAAGGCACCTGTTGGACGCTGGCAAAAAGGTCGCGATCTCAACTGGTATGCCAAAGCGGAAGACGATTCTGGAGAACCCAACGAAGATGGCGAGACCGAGGAGGAGCGTCGAGAGAGAGAACGCAAGGAAGAATTGCGCAAAATCAAGGAGGCTGAGGAGGACGCTATCGCAAAAGCCCTGGGGCTTCCACCCCCCGTACGAAACTCTTCCGGTGCGAACGCGGTAGAGGTTGATCCCAGTAAACGAAAGGTTGGTCCGGAAAGCCGCCCTCCTGAGGAAGCTGGGAATGGAACGAGGGAGGGCTCGAGACGCCATGATGATACCGAGAGGCGAGAACGACGAAGACATCGAAGTAATGATCGTGGTCATGATCGCGAGCGCCGCCATCGACGACACAGGAGGAGCCGAAGTCGCGACCGTGATGGAGGCAGGGAACGAGATGAGGATAGACCAAGGCACAGACACAGAGATAGGGATGGTGATAAGGAAAGTACCCATGGCCATAGACGTCACCGTGAGGGTCACCGAAGAGGAGGTACGGAGGAAGACGAACGACGACACAGGGATAGGAGCAGGGAGCGCCGCCGATCAAGGTCGAGAGATAGACGCAGACGCAGTGCCAGTCCTAGGCCTCATCGTCGAGACTAAAGTCACCGCTTCTGGCCTTGAACTTCAAAACAGTCGAATATGAGATACCCCTTCCAGCGAAATCAAGGAAAAGCGTCAAATCACCATTTGTATCCATCTTGCGTCCAAATCAATGAGTCAATTCTTTGTGCTTCCCATATAGCAGGAAGCTTGCATACTTTTAAAGTTCTCTGCCTGATCCAGCGCCATACCAAACCACTGTTGTTACATTCATACCATTACAAGATTAAGACTGGCTAAGGGGTTGGCCATCTTTAGCCTTTTGAGCACCATACTTCTCCAATCGGATAGACTGGATAGCAATGAAGCCAGTGCTGTCCATGGGAGAAAAGGTGTCAAGACTGTCCATTGAAGCATCCTCCTGAGAGTAGAGGCTGCTGGTCTCGCTGGATCGTCCAAGGACGTAAACATTGCCCTTGTACGCACGGAGGCGGACCTGACCGTTGACACCCTTTTGAGCAGAAACGATGGCCTCATCGAGCCACTCACGCTCAGGGGAGAAATACATGCCATTGTAAAGGCACTGGGACCACTCGATAGTCACAAATTGATCTCGAAGCTTGCGGACCTTGGAGTCGAGGACAAGTCCCTCGAGATCGACGTGAGCAAGGCGGGCGATGGTGAGACCAGGGGTGTCGTAGCATCCTCGGCTCTTGAGTCCAATCCACCGGTTTTCGACACTGTTTAACTGTAAGTATAGTGTTATGCCACAAATCAACGGTGAAATTGGACGTACATGTCAATTCGGCCGACGCCGTGGTCGTGACCAATCTTGTTGAGCAGCTTGAACAACTCTACCGAGTCGGTGGCCTCTTGGTCAGGGGTAGCAACCTTGACAGGGAGACCCTTCTCGAAGTACACAGTGAAGTCGAGAGGCTTGTCGGGAGCCTCAAGAGGATCGACAGTCTGAGTCCAAAGGTCCTTAGGAGGGGTATGATCGGGGTCTTCGAGAATACCAGCCTCGTACGAGCAGTGGACGAGGTTCTCGTCCTGGCTCCAAGGAGCCTTGGGGGTCGATGAAACGGGGATATTGTTCTCGGCGGCGAACTTGAGGAGATCCTGTCGACCTTGGAACTTTTCACAGAATTCGGGGAGTCGCCAGGGGGCGATGACCTTGATGGAAGGGTTGCAAGCCTTGAAGGCGAGCTCGAAACGAACTTGACTAAGGGGTTCTGTCAGTGATCTATGAATTGGAACTTTTCGTGGTGGAAAGTGCCATACTCGTTCTGCGGCATGTTAGCAGGTGGTTCTCAAAGTCTGAGGGTTTCACTTACGCCTTTTCCTGTGCAGCCATGGCTCAAAAGATTGCAGTTGTACTTCTCAGCAACGCGGACCTGGGCGCGAGCGATGACAGGTCGGGCCAGAGCAGTTCCAAGGAGGTATCGGTCCTCATAGATGGCATTGCACTGGATTGCTCGGAAGACGATCTGCTCGACGAACTCCTTTTGAAGGTTTTCAATGATCATGCGCTCCGCGCCGAGAGCGAGGGCCTTCTTTTCGACAGCACCGAAGTCCTCAACCTGACCAACATCGGCGAGGAAACACTAAAGTATGTCAGACTGAACCTGTAGAAGCAGCTGGAGGAGGTTCACATACCACAACCTCATAGCCCTCGAGAATGAGCCATTTCAAAATAGTCGAGGTATCGAGACCTTGGCTAAATGTTAGCAATCAATCTCACATTTGATCAATCCAGGTGCAGTTTGGAGAAAGAGTCAGAAGTGTATACCTCCAGAATAGGCACTGCAATCAAGAGTTAGCAGATGTTTTTATCTATATATATCAGCTGCCTATTTTCAACGGCATATAAACTTACAGACAGACACGGCCTTTTGACATTGTGAAGTGGTTTTGTTGTTAGGTTTGCTGTTATTTGGCTAAGATGAAGAGAAATGGTGATGTTGAGCAGCAAGCTTCGGTGTGTGCAAGTGTTTGAGTTTGAGCAAATGGGCAGAGGTGAATGGAATATATTGTATACTACGAATTTGACTCACTTCGAAATACTGTTATCCCGTACCAAAAGCAAAATCCTAACTCGGGCATGCACCCAGCCGTGCCTATCACAAAAACAGTGATTCACTTACAAGACTTCGGCCTCCGACTCCGGACTCGACCAACTATCTACAAAAACGACCACAGGGTCTACCAAGGTAGATTTCAGTTACAGGCTTGGCAATTCCTTGATAGGAAGCGAGTCATAGCTATTTGTTAGGGGCAGAGGAGAAATCACTATGAATGGTTCCATTTGAGCTGCGAATTCGGCAGGCTAAGGCGATTGTTGACTCAATATCAGAAATTTTGATAGATAGATGGATCTAAGCACGGCCCTGGCAACTTGGCCTAAGTTGACAGGATCCATGACGGGTAGCGGCGGTGATCCTTTTTTCGATGAGGCCCACGGCAGCTTATGTTCATTGGAAAATGCCTCCACTAGAAATATATGTAACTCTAAATGCACCTAGCCTTCGAGTCTCAGTAATGACCGGAGATTCTTCAATTTGGACGATGCATACTACAAATAGCGTTGCACAAAGCTTTCAGTCAAATGCACTCTCGAGACACCGTTGATTCTTCAAGCCCATCAAAGAAAAATGCTACTGAATGAAACCTAAGATCCACCATCTCAAGTACAGTACTCGGACTTTTGTACGAACGGGAGTACGAGGCCCAGTAATTTACCATAGAAATTAGCGGTGATGATCATTAGAGCTGGACTTAGCGGCGAGGCTGCCCCGGATCACTATAATCTTCCCAGCGCGATGGTGATGGTGTGAGTCGATATCCATCTTGATTGGCCAGAGACAGTGGACAACGTCACTTTCAGGGACCATCTCTAACAGCATCGGGGTCTTTATTCTACCACGAGTTTGAGATCATATGAACGATGAAACCATCTTCATACCTCATCTAACTAGACTTCTGATTTCTCAACGCCATCCCCTTTTGCCACACCGTTTGCTTCCTATTGTGAGTCTGTCACATCCCCCTATATACTCGGGGTTTGATAAAACCTAATACCGTTTGCCACTCCTCACCGTTGTACGTAGTCGCTGTCTGCCTTGCTTATACTCCGAGACCACTTCCTTAAACTCGTTCAAGAAAGTATCATTACTAATGAATAATAGATTACAGGTGTCTCTTTCTCTTTTCTGGACATACATCTTTCAAACCCTTACCCTTCCGTCGACACAATAATGCACGTATAAACCATCACAGCTCTACCACGATGGACTATTCAAGACTACGAGCCGCCGCTCTCCGCGATGGCGAAGATGAGGAAGCCGTCACCGTCGATACTCGAGCTCTTATCGACAAAGTTCTTGCGCGATACTCGGGCGAATGGACAACATTGCGAGAACTAATTCAGAACGCTGCGGATGCCCAGGCAAAGACGGTCAGCGTCAAATGGGAAACTCTCCCATCAACACAGGTGCCACTACCGAATACCACGAGCCGATCTGAGATACTGAAACATACCTTGTCAAACCACACACTACGCCGATTAGTCGTGCAGAACGATGGACAGCCCTTCACAAAGACAGACTGGGGAAGACTAAAGCGTATTGCCGAGGGCAACCCCGATGAAACGAAGATCGGTGCCTTCGGTGTCGGTTTCTACAGTGTTTTCGCTGATTGTGAAGAGCCGTTCGTCAGCTCCGGTAATGAGGCCATGGCATTCTACTGGAAGGGAAATGCACTTTTCACAAAGAAGTCCCAAATTCCAGCAGATCAAGCTACCCATCATACAACATTCGTCCTCGACTACAGGAATACAACCACACCCCTCCCGAACTTGTTGTCTGTTAGCCAGTTCCTTGCGACGAGTTTGACCTTTGTTGCGCTCGAGCACATTGAGTTCTGGATTGATGACTACCAGATTCTGTCTCTGAAGAAAAAGTCATCTCCGAGTGTTGAACTTCCTCTTCCTCGCGACCTCGAGGCGAGGACAAAGGATGGTCTAATGAAGATTACTAGCGTTGACCGCACAAGCACGCAGATCGATGCGTCTTACATGGCCGCCATAGGATGGAAGCCACAAGCTACGGCATCCACCACAAAGAATGAGTCCTACGGTGCCCCTGAAACTCCTTCCTTGAGATCCTTCTTTGCCCGTCTTACGTCAACTGCGTCACAGGCAGGCATTAGGACAAAGGCACAGCATGAGGAGAATGCTGCGCAAGTGACGATTTCCGAAGATGTGACTAAGCTTTCATCCTCCACAATCTTCCTTCGGGCGACTTCTGCAAGTATCCGTACAAGCGTGGCCTCGTCTTTTGCTTCCGAACTCGAAAGAGCGACAAAGAAGCCCCCGCCAAAGACAACCAAAATCGCCATCCTAACTTCGTCCTATGATGAGACTCAAGCTTCGCAAGAGGCCGCAACATCGGGGGCGCTTGGCAAAGTTACAGATGTCTTTGCATCTGTGCTTCCCAATAAAAAGCCGGGCGGTCGCATCTTTATTGGCTTTCCCACCATGCAGACTACTGGAGCTGGACTCCATATCTCAGCACCGTCAGTGATTCCCACGGTGGAAAGAGAGGCTATCGACTTGAATGCTCGCTGGGTCAGGACATGGAACCTTGAAATTCTTCGTGCTGCTGGTATCATTACTCGGCTTGCTTTTGCCAACGAGATGAGCGACCTGAGTAGCCGAATCAAACAGGTTATGGCAAAAGAGACCAAATTCTCTCCCGCAGTCATCGCCAAGTTCATGCCAGAAGCTCTTCACATTCACAAGACCTTCACATTTGAGGACTCAACTCCCAGCGGTCAAGTTGGTCAGATTATTGAGGAAGCTTTTTGGATGTGCTTTAAGAAGGCCTCAATCGAGACCTACTCAACACAAGGTGTGTTGCAAACAGTCGATGTGCGCATTGCTTCGGATGAGATGAGTAAATTCGTCAACAGCATCCCTGTTGTACCAGAGGAGATGAAGGGTGTTCCATTTGTGAAAAAGCTCATAGATTTCGGTCTCATTTCACACATCACGGTCACAGATGTGAAGAAGGAGCTGGAGACAAAGGCTATGAACAAAGTTCAATTGATGAACTTTATCAGTTGGGCAGGCAAGAAGAGCTTGAGTGGTGAGCTCGATCCTGGCAGTCGATCTGCTTTGCTAGAAGTAGCTGTTGGCACGATGAGTGATGATGGGGAACAAGGCGAGATCATTGCCCTCGGTAGCATTCGGAATCACCTCATCGCGAACAGGATTCCTGCCAACTTGCCCATTCCTCCTTCAACCATCCCTCATGCGCTCACTGCCAACTCTCAGCAGGCTGAATTGCGTGCTTTAGGATGGGAGCCGCTAGAAATTCTCCCGTGGTTGAGATTCCTTCTGGACACAAATTCTTCTAGACCCGAGGAACAGAACTTGACTCAATCATCCAAGTTTGCCATTCAGATTTTGACTGTCCTTGCGAAGAACTTTGAAAACTCGAGCCCGAACGCAAGAACCACCATTGTTTCTCTTCTTCAAGCAAACACAGTTGTACCTACGAAGCAGGGTATGAGAAAGCCTACTGAGTCCTTCTTCCCGATTGTCAAGCTGTTCGACGATCTTCCGGTCATTCAAGGTTGCGAGAAGATCAAGGAGAAATTTCTGGTCACTATTGGCGTCCGCAAAACTGTAGATCTCGAGACCATCTTTACCAGGCTGTTGAACGCCTCTGGTGAAGGTCATCAGAAATGGAGTCACATGGAACTCATCAAATATTTAGCATCTGTCCGCGATGATATTCCAGGTGAAGACCTGAGCAAGCTAAAGCAGACACGCTTTTGCCCAGCCGAAGCTGGTCCAAAGGGCATGGAGTCCACCAAGGGAACGACAACGCTTTACAAGGTTTCGGAGCTATTCGAGCCTAAGGACTCTTTGCGTGCATTGCGATTACCTATCCTCCAGTGGCCAGGGCCTCCTGGTAGCTATCGACCTGGAAGCCCAGAAGCTCGATTCATAAATTCTCTTGGACTACGGCCTTACCCATCTGTCCCTGAACTCGTTGAGCTAATGTCTGGCAACGATGAAAGTCTTCGGGTTTCGTCTATGACATATTTCCTCGCCAACCACCAGATCAATGGGTACGGGTCTTTCCAGCTCGGTGGCAGTCCTAAGGCAATCATGCCTCTTCAGGGTAGTACCCGTCTTGTACCGCCTTCGCAGTGCTTTTACAATCCGCGGGCGTCTATCCTTGGGTTTAACATTTTGAGGAGAGATCTTCACGACCATGCTATTGTAAGTTTGATCTAAAACTTGACAGACTCAGCTAATATCTATAGAAATTCGGTGTTGCACGAGATCCGCCAATGGTGGACTGTGTGAACCGCCTCTTGGCATCGCGTCCTCAAGATCATCAGAATGCTGTGGCACTTTTCAGCTATTTCGCCTCTCGAATCACAGAACTCGGCGAAAATACCCTGGTCAAACTGCGTAACGCCTCGATAGTTCCTATCACAAGGACTACTCGATCGTCTGAGAAATCAACTTCTTCCATGACTCATGTCAGTCCTTCACGGGTGTACCTTGGGGCTTCGACTACATATGGAGACATCTTCGATTTTGTCGACTTTGGTCCTGAGGCGAATGCATTCTTGTTCCAATGTGGTGCCAAAAGTGAGCCCACCAAGTTGGAGGTTGCACAAATGGCATGTAGTGAGCCAGCTCGTCTCCTCGGTGTTTTACAGAGTTCGGAGAAGTACCTGGATCTTCTTAAATCCTTGGCAGAAGCATCCTCAACACTCCACCGAGACAAAGAATTGTGGAGGAAAATGCGTACAGCGCCCTTCCTTCTTGCATACAAAGAACTCGCGCCCCCTAAGGGGAAGTCAGACGACTTAGAGGAAGAGGATGAACCTATTCGACAATACCAGCTTTCCTCTGCTGGTCAAATAGTGATCCTGGATGATATCATCAGCTACAGATTGTTCAAGGATCGCCTTATTTGTGCGCCGGAAGAGGATGCGCTAGAAGAATTCTATCTAGCACTTGGTGCTCAGAAATTGAGCAGTATTGTGCAGGAGGAGGTCAGAATTGGGCCCCACAGTGATAAACAAAAGGCTGCACTCAGTCTCCGCAAGCATGTTGTTGAGAGATCAAAGATCTTTCTCTTTGAATACACAAACTACCGACGCGATGCTATTAAGCATGACGTTAAATGGCTGGACAAGAACCTTACGGTTCACATTGTTCGCTCAGTGGCTTTGAGAAGGACTCTCAAGGGTCAGCATCAGACTCACACGGAGAAGCGATCAGCAACGAGTGAAAAGACCAGCAACGGCTGGGTTCTTTATGTTTCTGATGAGTCGAAGCCCGACATGTACCAGATCGGTCAAGCCATCTGCCAAATGCTGCTAAACCGCCCGAATCAGCAGGCTTACCTATTCTTTGAGCCATTCCTCACGCTTGATCTTTACGGTTTGAGAAATCGCGGTTACAATGTCGATCGTATCCTTCGGGCCAAGGCTGCTGAGGCCAGAATCGCTGAGGAAGAGAGACGAAAGGCACTGGAAGAGGAGCAGCGCCAGATCAAAGAGAGAGAAGAGCAATGGGGGGCTGAGGCAAAAGCGGCCGAGGCTGCACGCGAAGCTACCAGGATCCCAGAACCTCTTGGTCCCGCAATGCCAGGTTCCTGGGACTCACCCGAGGAAACAAAGCGCTCTCCTGAACAACAGGCTAGGAAGAGCAGGGGATTGTTCGCAAACATCGGTCGTCGACTTGGATTTGAGTCTGACCAGCATGAAGACGAGTCTCACAAGGAGTTGGACAAGTTCTTGGATAGACCTAAGGAGATTGAGGCACCTGGCGGAAGCTCTTCCAACACCGGCAAGAAGCCGCAGCAGGATGAGGGCAGAGTCACAAGCCCTGCACTTGTGCAACAGAATTTGCTCAATGCCATCAAATCGACCCGGGCTTACGGATCTGATAGTGTCTTTTCGGAGCCCAAGGTCAACGAGGTCAAGGAACAAGCCACTTACTGTGATAAGACGCCAGCAAACAACATCACTTTCATTGCAGAAACTTCAAATGGTATGAAGATATTCTTCTCCAGGGATATCAAAGACCCAGGGAGTTTCTTATCGAAACATTTGAACAATCTTAATGTCTTCTCCAGCATGTTGATTGAGGTGGGCAATACCTACTCTATGTCACCCAAAGTCCTGCACATCTTTTATGACGAGGCTGGCGGCACTATTGCTTTCAACACTGGAGGCAGTATCTTCTGTAACTTCAGGTTCTTCTTGCAGTTGCACGCCGCGCAAATCGCAGGAGGAAGCGGGCAAGCCAAGGCCGAGGCTGCTACCTGGTGGTGGGTAGTTCTGGCACACGAACTTGCACACAATCTCGTGTCGCTTCACAATGCTGATCACAGCTACTATACGTAAGTTTGCCCCATCTCGTCCAATAGTATCATGCTAACGATGCTAGTGAATCTTTTATTCAACAGTATTTCCCTAAAATCGTGGCCAGAGCGGTCCAATGGACTGCAAATGCTGGGTCTCGCAGCGAAACACCGACGATTGCACCACCTCCGTCTGGTGCACCGCCACCTTACCCGGGCCAATTGGGACGAAGCTTGCTAGACTGATGAGTGTTTTATCATGGCATAGCGGGGAGTTTTGAGACGTTTGGCTTCTTGGGATATCACCTCTCTGGTTGTTCTGATGGTAATGACCGTGATTAGACACTAGACTTTATGTAGACTCTAGATTCTTCCAGTACTATATACAGGGTCTGGTACACACACCTCATGATTTCTGTCTTACAAGGTATCGCTGCAACTTATAAAGCATTCGCGATAAGATCTTGCTGTCACACAATTTACGAGCGAGATTCATAGACTAAGCTTCGTGGACAAGTTCTGCCCACGCCGATACTCGCTGCCCAAATAGTAACCAAAAGAAGCTTAACAATAATTTACCTCGACTTTTTTTCTATGATTTCTAAATTGTGAGAACTTCCATTAAGTAGGTCCATGCAACCTAAGATATGTGCCAAGTACAGGGTAGTTGTTGTTTCACGTGATCATAATCGTGGCCAATCATTTCGACTCCAATTGCAGTGAGCTTGGGATGGATCTTGAAGATCACGACCTCACCTTTCGGTAACGAACGCTCCCACTCGCATTCCGAGCGAACCTCTCCTCCACGAAACCTCTCCACTCTCGAATCTCGAGTACTCGACGGTCAATTGCCCATCATGGTCCACCGCATCGCTTTCTGGAGCCTTTTCGGTACGTCACATACCTGAGCCAATTCGCCCGCCCATAGCATCCGAGCATACGACATGAGCAATTGGAGACGAGACACATGCGACGCACAGAGAGAATTGGATACTAACAGTAGAAAAAAGGCCTCGGCGCTCGATTCTGGCAAATGGGCATCGAGATGCGCCCATTCTTCAACAAGTCCTCCCTCTGGGTGTACCCCGTATATGCGGCCGGCGGCGCCAGCTTCGGATACTGGCTGCAGGGCGTTGACGACAGCCAAACCTCTACTCTACAAGAACGAAAGGCTCTGCTCCTCGAGAAGCGAGCGCGCAAGGCGGAGCGGGATGCGAAGGCGGAGGCTTAGAGGAGAATGAACAGGAATGGAAATTTAAGATATCGGGAAATGAAGACCTCTTCTGCTTGAGACAAGAAGATTGGAGAGGCAATATTATTGTATATTGTGATATTGGGAGGTTGAGCGTCGAAATGGGACGTTTGATTCGAATGTAATACGCCAAAGCTCTGAACGCTGTGATGATATGATGTGCAGAACACCAAACGCCTATTGCTTCACGGAACTCGATATTAATCACCAGATCGAACTCATGTCATGTTATACCACACGCAATGAATTAATTAAAAACTTATTGTCATTGCCTCATAGAGCTGCTTCTAATCCCAGCACCAACCCAAGACCGAGTTATCAAGAATGACAATTCAAGACGCCGCGTCATCTATCACCCCTGACAAACTTTTCCACACTCCTTTGACCCAATCCAATCCTGATTACAACTCCTCTAACTTTCTAAGAATCGCAGGCACAGACGTGGCAGAGGAATTGCCCAGCTCCGTCACAACCACTGAAATATATGTATCGCGGGTAGTGTCAAAGAGCAAGCGGAAGCCAACATCGGTGGATCGCTCAGGGTCGATTTCGTTGTATGTGAGAGAGTCGATGGATACACGCTCTGTGAAATTGACCGTCTCGCAGAGTGCCACAACGCGGACGTTCATATCAGAAGCTGCCGTGGCGATATCGCATGAGCCGGCGCGAGCGTACATAGCGCCGTTGCTAAAGATAGCTTCGGCTGCGAGGAAAACTTTAGTTGCCTCATAGAGATGTGTTTGCAGAGCACCAAGATCGGAAGCATAGGTGACTTGGATACCAGCGGCGGAGAGCCTTTTGGCATGATCGATGCCGACGCGCTCATAAGGATCATCGACAAGAATCACGCGGAAGTCAATTTTGTTCTTGCGAGCCTGGAGAAGAGTGCGCTCGACGAGGTGGTGATGAGCGTAGGTGAGTACAACTTCGCCATGCATAATCATGCTGGCAGCAGTCTCAACAATCACGTAGTCTGCGAGAGTGATACGCTCACGAATGTAGTTGTCAATGGACTCCTTGAGGAGCTTCTTCACGTCGTTGTCGTGAAGATCGACATCCACTTTACTGATCTGGAGCTTCAGCCACCGGATGGCGTTGCCCATTGAGAAGCACATGGGGCGGCATGCTGTGAGGTACTCGATCTGGGGGTTGAGAACGTGAGGTGTGAAATGGCGGGAGAAAGTGAAGCCGGGAGGAGTTGTGTAAGAGTCGATGACCTGGGGCTGTCAGATCAATAGTACATCACAGGGGCAGAATTTCTTACCTTTTGGAAAGCATACAGCGTCGCCTCGAGTCGTGTGATACTATCACTGATAACGAATGCGCTCATGTGCTCGCCGAGAACCAAGACCGCAGGATGGACGTCCTTGTCGGCATTTGTCATTTCTATCCGCCTAGCCATGGAGAGGTGGCTAAAGCAGTCTGGTATCGAAGGCTTGTCGTCCTTAACCACAGCCGTCGCTGCCGCTGGTCGAATAGGGAGTTTTGCACCGCCATGTTGCTGGTGCTGATGTTGTCCGTCCTGCTTAGGCTTTGCTTTGCCTCCCTTCCCATCACCGGACGCCTGTTGACCGCCTTGAGATGGGCCCTGTGAAGCCTGTGTAGCCTTGGCTTGTGCTCTTCTGGCAGCCTTTTCCTCCTTGGCCTTCTTCTTCAATTCAGCGCCGGATAACTTCTTCTCGCCAGCGGGTGCTGCTTGTTGCTGCTCTTTGGGCTTCTGAGGCTGGGCCTGCTCCTTCTTTTCCGTCTTCACATCGTTATTCTCTGTGGTCTGCGGCGCAGGGGCCGAGCCCTCGGCTTCCGTGGACATTGGAACCGGTTCAAGCGATCGTTTGTGATGATATCGAGAATGTGGTTATCCGAAGGCGGGGCACTCCCAGACTCTCAGAGATCAAGACCAGAGTGTGCGCTGTGGTAAAACTGGCGCAAAAGATTCGGTATGGGATTCCCTATGCGATACTCGTGTGATTCACTGGAAAATACTCGTTATTTTTGTAGAAAATGGTACAGTAAAAGGTACCGTTCGTAGCGAGGCACACTCAAATGGAGGCTTTGAGTCATGCGAAAATAATGATTTGGACCGGCATTTGGATGGAGAAATCCAATCAGTGATTGAATGCCCCGCGCTAGCCAAACCTCAAGAGACGTGGGTGTGGCAGTTGGAAGTCCAGCAGAGCCTCTAGTTAGATTACTACGTAGAATGTCACTCACTAGGTAGGTACAGGATGGTTGCAGAACGCGATAAATTTATTATGGATAATGAAGCTACCTATGATTTGATATCCTTGTGTGTTCGTCAGTTCCATGTTGTTTCTTTCGCCAACACCAGATCTATTCAAGGTCGGACGCGCAACAGGAGTCACAACGCGTCGCATTTTGACATAACGATGCGCCGAAGGAAAATGTTAAGCATTAAACGGTGCAATATCGCGTTGCCAGAGTCCCAGAAGAAGTGCTCAGTTTGGCGTGCAGGTTTCTTTGGCATGAAGGCATCGTCACATTTACCTTGCTTGGGCAGATCAGTTTCACAGTTAACGCGAGATATCAAGTTGAGCTTCAGCAGCAAGCTACTTGGAGGTAATGATTCAGTCACGTACGAGCTTCCTTCTTCACGTCAGTCCATCAAGAACTGGTCGCAATGAAAGAAATGAAAGTTCCAAAAATTCCCTTGCCAGGCGAACCCAACAAGGAGCGGTCAGTGTATAGTTTTCAACTAGCAAAATTCCTCTCTCAGCTTATCGCTTCACGGAGAAGGAAAACGCCCATGCACTTGGATGGAGAGGAAAGGAAAAAAGAAGAATGAAAGGGTGGGAGGAAGTCGGGCTTTTATAGCTGGGAGAGATAGCTCGCGCACGAACCACTTTTACATATCACCTAAGGCATCAAGGCCAATCCGAGCGTGAATCTCAGGAAGGTGGAGCTCTAATTTCCAGGTACCAGCGGAAGGTTCCACTGTTGGCAGGCAGGCAGTGGCAGGCACAGAGGCAGCAAGCAGCTTAATTTCCAGCCCAGCAGGCATAGGCAGGCACGCGACACCATCAATTGGCTGTGCCTAGAGTATGGTTTTATTTCTCGAAGCATATCTGATAATTACTTCAGCATAACTTTCATTTTTCACCATACCTTGGCTGTAGTTGTTCAGCTGTGTGAACCTTCTTGGCATGAGATTGGCAGTCCCAGCTTTATGGTTTGTTCATGTGAACATTCGGTTTTGTTGCCTCGAGTTATCTGGACTTCCTTCAGCTTCGCATTTGCCCGTGGCGATGAATTTGGACATCGAAAAGACGCAGGGCAAGGTTTAGTGCTCCAGGAATCAAGAAAGGATTCCAATTATGAACAAAGCTTCTTACTAGATGTCCTATCTACGAGATAAGGGAGCCATAAAACTTAGGCTCTGAACCATGAATGATGAAATCATTTAAGTAGACAGGGTCCTACTTGACAAGTTTAATTTCGCATCCTCTTCTCGAGTCTGAC
>JABEEM010002467.1:1132-20665 GCA_013363185.1 Fusarium secorum | reverse complement strand
CTGGCCCTTCCTCCGTACATTGGTCTGAGTTCACTAGTCTGTCACACCTTTCATAAAGCTCACATGTTCGTGAGCCAATTACTAGCTAGTGTTAAGGGTGGCGAACTAATGAGAAGGTTGGAATGACATGTACTAGCTTGTGGCGTTCCTAAAGCAGCTCTTGTACTTTGCCACTGCTGAGAACTTACTGCTAGCCACTAACTCTATAGTTAGTCCTGGCGGAGGGTTTGCCCCTGAACTAAAAAGCGTTCAAGATGAGATAAAGGACAGTCTCCGTCTCTATGAGCAGTTGGATGGAAGCCGATCGGAACCCTAAGGACATAATTTTCTTGATTGCCCATCACATAATTCGCTTTCGCCGGTTCTACCAGAGCCAGGCGCAGGGCATTCTGGGAAATAATTACGTTGTTGAATATATGTGTCTTTTAGTCCTGTTCACCTTATGTCTGCTCCTACCGGTGCGGCCGTTCTGGTAAGATCTCCATCCTTCATTTATTATACATGAATTATTCGGTAACATTCATTTTTCATGATCTCAGGCCATCATCTGTACATTCATTACGCTTGCAACGATAATCATTGCGGCACGAGTCATTCTACGAGTCGGGATACAAAGGCGGCGCTTACTGCTCAGTGATGTTCTGATGATATTGGCGTGGTGCGCCGCAGTCACCACATCATCATTTGATGTTGTTTTCAGCAAACATGGTGCTTTGAGTCCAGAAATCAGTTACACCCTCGAAAACTATATTGCAGATTCAAAAACGGTTCAGTATGTTAAGAAGGTTAGGATTATTTACTTATCTTTTATATTATATTTACTATACTAGACTTTGGGAGTTTGTAACCTGGTCTTGTGAATTATGGCTAACTAAATCTTTATAGATGATGTGGATTGCGAGCATTCCATATTTCACAACGTTCTTTCTTTGCAAAGTATCTCTTTTAGCCGTTTATCTCCAGATTTTTCCACATTCTATGAAAAAAAGGAGGGTAGCGCTTTGGGTTGTTACAGGGTATTGTGTATTAGCGCATGTCGTTATTATGTCGTTGCAAATATTTCTCTGTTTCCCTGTTGAGCGCAACTGGTAAGCTAAATAGCGTCTTTTATTTTCTTCATAACCCATGGACAAGTTCTGATAATATAGGGTTAGGTCGATTGTGGAAACAGAGACGTTTTGTGATGAATCTGCAACTATCATTACCTTCACAGTCGCCTGGGGATTTCATTTCTCTGGAAGTGTTGCCAGTAAGTTCTTCTGGGTTCCGTCACGCTGATAATCTTTATCATTTGGTGATATAGCTTCTAATGAGGCCCTTATATTAAATGTGGTTATTCTAGTATTCATTCTGCCATTCTTCATCTTGTATAATCTCAACATGAGAAAAAGGGTAAAGGCAGGGGTCTATGCTGTCTTCTTACTGGGCCTAATTGACATCATCTTCATGTTGATAAGGTTCCTTATAGTGGCATTGGGAAATCTCAATCGTTACAAGTCCATTACAACGATTGGTAAGCTTTCTTTCTTGCCATGTACGTTTGTAATCGATATGAAAGTCTCTAACGATCATCGATCTCCTGTTTTCAGAATTATGGGCTGCTCTCGATCTTTACATTGGCCTCATCATCGCGTGTCTGCCATCTCTCCGCCCTTATCTCAGTCGCAATCCCACGCACAGTTATACCAATGGTTATGAAAGACAAGGGAAGCCAACGATTTCGCCTCACATCAACCACAGCAGGTCCCGCAATAGAGTTGAAGAGATGGATGGCGAATCGTCTCCTAAGCATAGGGAAGACCAAATCGATATCTCCATGGTTGTTGCCTTACCAGACGGGCATAATGTAGATGAAGACGCAATATGGAATGATTATGGGAGAAGCAATAGCAGTGATATAGAGCTAGTGGACTACAAGGCTATAAATAGGTAGGGGTCGTTTGTAGGTTGTTTCAATAATAGTTCATGTTGTCGCAATCGCACTAACAGATGTTGAATGTTGGTATTATCCTCGAATTTGATAAGGAAAGTATTCTAAATTTATCGAGTTTCTACTTATTATCACTACGCTGTAGCATTTATTATTGACTAATATGTCGCAGGACGAAAGAATGGGCCATAACCACCATTGTGGCAATTACAGCGATTCTTGCAACCTCTCCAAAAGCTCCCCACATTGCTCCTGCGGTAAACAGTCGTGAGATTCTCCTGCCTTCAAGCCGTCTCTATATGTAGTGCAGTGAGTCGTGTCATAGGGAGGGCATCTGTCTTGACGTACCAAAGCTCAAGGTGGCCTTGTCGTGCGCATCAATCGCCACATGCTTCCGAGCCACCATGCCCCTGTACACACCACAGCGGCACGACACTGCTGCCGGCAATCCATAGTAGTAGCTCGGGGAGTTCTTCTTTGCTATATGGGGATGTAGGGTTTCTTGATATACCATCGAACGGCTTGAACGACACTTGCGTGAACGACTTTACTACGTCACTGGGAGGGGACATTAGAAATGGCCAGGCTCCTTGGGAATGGGTAGAGGAGACTTTCAATTGGATTGATACAGACAATGCTTCCACACAGCAAAGATTCATGGCTGATTTGTGTGATGGGGTAACTACGGGTACGCAAAATCCTCCTGGTCACGGTCCAGCGTCGAGTATGGAAACAGTGGATGGATTCCTACGCACTATGTCGGATCATTCCGTTGGAGCCTGCTTTTTCGGTGAACAGGCCGCATCAACATTGGCATTTCCTCAGCATCCTGACATTCCATCATTCATCACATCGAACATCACCCCATCGTCCTTAACGACATCCGAAACATCGACACTGAAAGCACCTTCCCTTCCCAGTACGATAACCTTCTGTCTGAACTCCTCTTCGACAGGCGCAGTAAGCGCTTCTATGCCTCAGAAACGCGAGAGAGATACATCTCATGACAAGTTGGCCATTACAATTAAGCGCCAACGTAACAAATTGGCAGCCCAAAAGTACCGTCAGAACGTGTGGACTGAATCGCTGAGTTGGAACAGGCTTTGGAAGCCGTTAAGGAGGAAAGGGATGATCTGGAGCTACAACTTGCCAAGAAGGATGCTGAGGTCAATGTTTTGGGGGAAATGTTGCATAAATAGTATCGTTTCGGGTTAAGCTAGCCGTGATGTTCAAGAGGAAACAAGGCCATAGCTAAGGACGGACGTGATATTCTAGCTACCACTAGTATTAAAATCACTCTAATTCGAGAGGACTCTGGGCCATGTCGTGATATCTGGATTTCGTTATGTACAGTATTTGAGAAATGGCGGGGGTTCCTTGTAGGGCAAGATAAAATCGTCGTGGGTTGGTTAAATGTGAATCCAAAATGAGACAGAATGAGTCACCGCACACAATTACTAGATCAAGAAATAAAAGAGCGATAGAGCAGCGGTATCCTATGCTTCTATTCAAATCAGTGTATCTGATTTAAAACGCATCATCATGAGGCTCATCATACTGGTTAATAAGTCTTTGCGGTATTAACCCCCGTAACACAACAACACCAGCATGCAAGATCCCCCACCGAACCTTGCTCAGCGTCTCAGCCATAGTCCAGACAAGTCCGACAATCTGTCGTTGTTGACCTGGCTTCACATCCATCTCCTCAGGTCCATTCTGAGCCATTCTTGACACGAGGTTATGCATTTCCCCGCGAGGATTCCAGATGATCTCATCGCTCTCGTCATCACTATCAGCATCATCGTCCATGTCAAGCATACCTCCTCTATTGGGCTGACCGTGGCAGTATGCCCAGCATGCAAGAGTTGCTAGGTATAGACACCAGGGGACGTGGAAGAGCTGCATGGCGTCTGAACGAGTAAGCACCTTGGTGTTTTCATGAAGCAGGCGGGATGCATGCCATGCAGCCACAGATGCTGGTTTCTTGTGGCTTCTTTTACTGTGTTCGGCGTTTGAAGTTTGATCCTTGCTTGGCCGTTCTGTCACTGAAGCCCACTGTTTGACCGCCTTTGCGGATCGACGATAGTCCTTCTGCTGAACTGGTCGGCCCAAGATATGGCGAGCACCAGCGTAGATCTGTATGTCGAGGAACTCCATATGAAGAAGGGCTTGCGCTGAATGAAACAGAGCATTGTATGCAGTAGCAAACGCCACATACTCACTCCGTCTAGCCTGGTCCTCGGGTGTATTCTGTAGTCGAGAAATGATTGAGGTTATGTAAGCATCGAAGTCTTCCTTCCAAGCGTCATAAGCGTTCCCTATGAGCTTCCGCCAGTTGGATCCGGGTCCATCACCGTCTACTACGCCGAGCGCTGTCTGATCACGACGTTGCATATCCCAGGCAATGGACATCAAACCATGCAGCATAAGTACATGAGACAACCCTGTCAGAGCTTTTGGACGCGGCACCGATGGCCCAAGATATGATTTGAGACTGGGAAGGTAAAAGGTCGGCTGGGAACTGCAGGCTGATGAGCGCCATGCCATAGCCCATAATGTTGGGTCTGAAGCTTCCCATATTCTTTGGCTGCATGGCAGTTCAAGACGAAGCTCGAATGCGGACATGCAGAGGCTCTGACAGAAGAGAACTGCATGCTGTGTATCCCACATGAAGCACAGAAGTGCGAGACTGTAATTATATGTTAGCCGAATGCTACCAGTAAGGATCTTTCTTGAACGACATACCGTTTCTTTTGTTCTGCAACGGCCCATCGTCTCCAAGCCTCGCGCACTACGCCCTCTTTTGCATCGGAACATTCAACCGGCGGTCCTTGGGGGCGGACCGACTGGCAATCAGATCTGCGAATGAGGTTTATCAGAAGTCCATGGAAGAGATGACTCATGTCGTGCTGCTTCTGTCCAGCTCGAGACTTTCCGAAGCATTCCACTAGAAGGATAGTCTGCAGAGTCCAAAGTTCTGCACGAGCCGAAAAGCTAGCATGAGAAAAGATGCTAGGCCGTATAACGTCGTGGATGCACACAGCCAGCTGATGGGCATCTTTGGAAGAGTAGGTTGCGCCAAGTAGGAGGACGGAGATGAGAAGCAGGGGCTCCATTCTGGTCACATCAAAGGTTGCAAGGTGCATGAGTGGGTAGGCAGTATTGAACTTGACGAAGAACAATTCTAGGTACGTTTGTAGGGAGTCTCGGGAGAGTAGTGGCTCATCCCACAGGGAGTGACGAGAATCAGGTAAAGATGGATTGGCAGTCTCGACGACTTGAAGGATTCGTTTGCGCACGCTTTCGTCGATCTGTGGTATCGATTGACCTTTGTCAAGCATCGAGAATGGCCTGTTGAATTGCGGTTCCTCGACGTGCTGTTGATCGTGGGTAACGTGAGGCTTTAATGGTTTGGCGCTTTTCTGTTGTGTTGGCGTTGTAGACTCGTTTCTCGAGCTGGCAAGGCTCTCCGGAGTTGTCTTGATATGGTTCAAGACGGCGGTTCGTGGATCAGGGGCATCTTGCCTCGTATCGCTGTTGTGAGACTGTGCCGACTCTGACCAACGGCGCGTGCTGTTGATAGAGTCTGGTGATAATATCTGGACGGGCTCCGACATTTGGGCGGATGGCATATACTGCTCGTTGGCTTTTGCGAGGGGTGTTGGTGTTGGGTTCAAGTTCATGTTAAACAACCAGTTGTAGTCCAACGCAGTCGTATAGGGCATGTTAAACGAGCTGGCTGTATCTGGCTGGAAGTTTTGCGTGTAGTCAAGTGCCGCGTTATCCACGAACGACTCGTTGAGGAGCAGAGGGTCAAGCTGGTCGAATGAGAACTCGCCTATGCCCTCGCCGTGGTCAAATGGGTCGGTTGAGGTGGTAAAGTTGGCCAAATGGTCGTCTGTAACCAGTTCGCCAGCGGAGTGAACAAAGATGGAGTCTTCAATATGCAATTCGGATGAGGAATGAAGATCGACTCCATGCACTGACTGGCCTTCGTTATGGCCCCAAGTGATCAGCCCGGGGGATTGATTCCTTGTATTGTCTGCTTGGTCGGATTCTGGAGATGGGACTTGTTGTGTTTCTTTAGGGTTCTGTCCCGAACCCTTTGCAGGCTTAGCTTTCGTCTTGCTGTCCCGACACGGCCGCTTTTCAACGACCGTACCGTCGGGTGCTTCCCAGGATCTCTTTCGTGTATCGAGAACGCCAAAGCCGGTTCCTCCGGCCTCAAGATCCTTCTGGCGATGTCTTTCCATATGTCGCCCTTTGGATACGTAAGAACAAACTTTGATTGACTCGGCTATACAAAACATGGTCACTCACTCAGCAAATCAGGCCGTTTGAAGTGTGCACGGCATATGTCACATGAAGAACCGCCCGGTAAGTGATTGAGAGCATGTCGCTGCAAGTGTTCTGAGCGCGTGAACTTCTTGCTACAGCCTGGATGAGTACACTCAAACGACTTGTCACTCTGAGGACCTGGTTGTGAGGCTACAGAACCTCTTCGAGAGGTCTCTGATTGACCCTGCGATTGTGTCTGTTTACGACCCATGGCTTCTGTAAGAAATGCATCGACCGCTAGGGACAGCTCGTCGTCGGCTCCGTACATGGCTGTAGAGTGGGATGAGGTGGGAAATGTTAAAGATGAACGAGAGATAGAGTGAGGGAACGTTTGGGTTCTAGAGTGGGAGGGGTTGCCGAATGCCGTTGAACTCTGACTGATTAGTAGTGTAACTCTGATAAGTGATAGGCTTGGCTGGACTACGCCACCTTGCTACCAAATCCCCACCCTTATCAACTTCCCCGCACATTATCTTGATAAGTGGGAGGATGCTAACGGACATGGGTGAGTGGGTAAAGCAACTCCGGTTCAAGATCTGTGCTTGAGCTAGCGATGGCTATCTAGACCCAAAATGTAAAGAAAGGCACGAGCATATCGGCAATGGGTCTCGTAAATCGGACAAACCAGTAATCGCACCACCACTTGTGTCTGCTTTGCCACAAGACCTAGACTGCATCACATAGACTTTTAATACGAATGTAGTGACCTTTTGCTCGATATTGTTTCTTCTGCCTATTGCCAATTACGATTCAGCAGCCTAGAGACGAGATGTCCAACTACAAGATACAGGAAGTAATGGAGAGGAGTGATTCAAGCAAGCTTCATGTAAGTTTAAGTCTCTACATCTACATCTCAAGGCATCTCGATGTTAATGTGTATTTAGGTAGTAATTGCAGGGGCCGGCCTCGGTGGTCTCGGTGCTGCAATCGCTGTCCGTCTCGCCGGCCATGATGTCACGGTTTTGGAATCTGCACCAGCAATCGGCGAAGTCGGCGCCGGTATCCAAGTCCTTCCCAACGCTGCTCGTGTTCTCTTCTCCTGGGGCCTCGAGAAGGAACTGGTTAAAAATGCTACCAAGCCAAGAAAATGCAACTTCATCGGATGGAAAGGAAACCATCTCTCGGAAATGGACTACCACGGTTATGCGGCTGCTTCGGGAGGCTACCCTTTCCTCGACTTTCACCGCGCGACTCTACACAAAGCACTTCTTGACAGAGCTCAAGAGCTGGGGGCCAAGATTCTTTGCGGGTCTAAAGTCTTGTCTTACGAGATAGCTGCCAATAACAGCCACGCAACTGTGTTTCTAGAAGGAGGTCAAACCATGAAGTCTGACTTGGTCGTCGGTGCTGATGGCATCGCCTCTTCACTCAGAGAGCAATTCCTTGGCCGAACAGACCCTCCACAGTTGACAGGAGACTTAGCGTACCGGTTGCTGCTATCGACAGACGAGATGAGAAAGGACCCAGACCTGAGAGCATTCGTGGAGGATCCTCAGGTCAACTACTGGGTCGGTCCCGATAAACATGCAGTCAACTACGTGCTCAAGGGAGGAGAACTCTTCAACATGGTTCTCTTAGTGCCAGACGATATCCCACTCGACGGCGGCAACACTTTGAAGGGCAACATCGAAGAGATGAGGGCCCATTTCGCGGATTGGGATCCTCGCATCGGGAAAATGTTGAACCTTTGCGACTCTGTTCTTAAGTGGAGATTATGCATTCGCCCTGGCCTCGACCCATCCTGGTCACATCCTTCGGGAGCCTTCACCATGCTTGGCGACTCTGTCCATGCAACACTACCATACCTCGCCAGTGGTGCGGGTATGGCTCTAGAGGACGGCGGGGTTCTTGGACTTTGTCTCGCCAAGCTTACCGATAAATCACCGGCCTCAAAGCTAAAGGCTCTAGCTGCCTACGAGGCTTGTCGACGAGAACGCACGGAAATGGTTGTGCAAAGAGGGACGTACAACCAATGGATATATCATCTGCCCGATGGCGAAGAGCAGAGACAGCGAGATGAACGTTTCAGGCAGTATGGAAAGTGGGATGAAGAGTGGCTTAGCGGGGAGAATCCAGTTATCCCACAGTCGTCAGAGACAGGAGAGGATCCATTTCCTTGGAGATATCATGGAGTTGGACGGTGGCTGTTGACGTATGATATGTGGAAGGATGTTGATGAGAAGTTCTCGCAGATCGAGTCTGAGGCCAACGGTGGTTCACTGAGAGCAAGTCTCTAATTACCGGCATTGTAATCTGTCTGGCTGAGATATTGTTAGTTGGTTAACAAGGCCTCGAAATGTTACATGGCATTGTCTAAGCACTGTTCAAAAGTCTACACTGTGATCTCCAAACTCCTTGCAGAGTTATATATTGAAAGATCGAGCATTCTTGGACTGGGGGAATGAGAAGATTCCACAGATGTATGCACTACCTATTGACTGCAAAGAGAATGCAAGGAAGATTGAATCTGGACGTAGTTGAAACCTCAAGGTAAATGAAACGGGATGCCAAAAGGTTAAACAATCGATGGACTCCATGGTTGGTTGGTGACAGCGGCAATAGATGATCATCTTTACAATTGTGCGGCGCCAACCGGCGTTAGTCGCTTTCAACTCATCTCTGCAGAGACGAAGAGTCGCCTAGATACAATTGACTAGACAAGCCTTTCTCTAATCACTGAATTCATCTAAACAGCCGTTTATTCGTTGAAGCTAAGCAACCTATGCCAATATGTAGTCTATGGAACCGACCTCCACCGTGAGACTCCCAACTTATGCTTCACTCTTCACCTCTTGTGAGTGGTCGTAGAAAGGATAGTCGTTGTAACCCTTCTCCGGAGGATCAGCACCGTAAAAGGTGCTGCGGTCATAAGCGTTAAGAGGCCAGCCATTCTGTAATCTCTCAACCAAATCAGGATTGGCAATGAAGTGTCGGCCCATGGCGACCAAGTCAGCCTCTTGACTCTTGATCTTGGCGGGAGCATTGTCTCGGTTGAAGTTTCCGCAGGCTAGGAATAGAATTCCAGAAGGCTGGAGAATGTTGCGGAATATGTTGAGCGAGTTTGCCTGCTTTCCAACTTCAACAGCAGTACCATCCTTACTACTACCGTTGGCAAGTGCAGCGAGCTTTTGTTGCTCGTCGAGAACCTCGTCGAAACGAGGCTCAATCCTAATTATCGTCAGTCAATTCGATGTGGTTTCAATGGTAGTATGTGACTTACATGTGGACGTAAACAGGCTTGTGGTTATCTGGAAGACTGGCGATCTGGCCGCAGAGGTATGACCAATGAGCGTTGGGGTCACTGTCCTTGGTGCCCTGGAAGTAATTGTAAGGCGAAAGTCGAAGACCGACCTTGTCGGCACCGATAGCATCACAACATGCAGTAAGGACCTCAAGCAGAAATCTACATCGGTTCTCGACAGAGCCGCCATACTCGTCAGTTCGGTTGTTGATGTTGTCGTGAAGGAACTGCTCAAGAAGATAACCGTTGGCACCTGGTCCCAACAGTTAGGGAGTGGTACAAGTGCAGAGTCTGTGTGTGTACATACCATGAATCTCAATACCATCGAACCCAGCAACTTCAACAGCTCGCTTGGCGGCAGCTGCCCATTCGGCAGTAATGCTGTGGATCTCGTCCACTGTCAAGGCTCGAGGCGGGTCATCCTTGGTATCAGTGCCATCCAGATATGTACCCGGCATGGGCTGATCCCCGGAAGACACAGCCCTCTCACCACCTCGCTGCGCACTACAGGACGCCCGTCCAGTGTGCCATAGCTGAGTAAAGATAAAACCGCCCTTGGCATGGACAGCCTCCGTTACCTTCTTCCATCCCTGTAATTGGGAGTCGGTAAAGACGCCAGGGACACCAGGGTAAGCACTAGCGTTCAGGGCAATGTCGGTCGCCTCAGTAATCTGAAGACCGCCATCACTGGAGCGATCGCTATAGTACTTTACCATACGAGGGCCAGGGACATAAACTCCACGGGACTCAAATTCGCCTCTCATGCGAGTGTTGGGTGCCTGGAAGTATATTGTCAGGTCCTTCTTTGCGGATCAGTAATTGACTTTGACGACGTACCTGCACAATTCGGTGCTTCAAGTTCACTTTGCCAAGCTTCAAGGGAGAGAACAAGACAGTGTCCTTCAGCGCAGTGTGCGCTGCTGGCGGTGTAACTGCGATAGGCATGTTTGAAGGGGTAGCGGATAAAGATCGGGGGAGAGAACGTGACGAGCTGTCAGGAAACTTGAAGCTGTTGTAAAATTTCCTGATTGCGCTTGGAATTGATAGAACAAGTAGCTATGGATGCTGAAGCTTTAGTAGCCGATGTACTTTGTCCTTGTTCATTTTGTTGTTTCAATTGCAACTTAGCATGGACTCTTTGGTACCCCATCCCCCACCTTTGAGCGATGACAGTGGGTATGCAGATGCGTGGAGTCAACCATGATTCTTGTTGGCCACTGATAAGACGCAGGACGACAGGGAAGAGCAAGAATGGGGGTGGGTCTGACGAGGATCGGAAAGTTTTAAGACAACTAAGACAAAGAAGGATTAGCACTGATGTGAAGCGAACGGGACATCCGATAGGCTGCTTTCCATCTTTTATGGGCCAGATATCTTTATCGCTCCCGGGTAACATTTGTGATTTGAGTTTGAGACGAGACGTGATGAGCAAGACGTATCACAACACGGCCTCGGGGACTGTGGTCTGTTTAAAGATTAAGTTTTTATTCCTCTGCTGAGACCTATATATCAAATCGTAAAGATTGCAAGTTTTAAGGACTGTGCGCACAAGCATCTACTAACTAATGTCAGGAATATTCCCAATAGATACAACATTTCTTGACTTATTGGACAAAACATCGAGTTTTGAGGAATTTTGTGCGAACTCGATGACAATGCTGACAATAACCCTAATGCTGACAAATATTTTAATACTTTCTGGGGTAGAAAACTCCCTCCATTAATTATTTACAATTACTAGTTGAGACAGAAGTTGAATAAGTTGAATTGCTATTAATGTCTCATAATGTTAATTGAAAAAAGTAGCAACAAGATTGTAAAAGGCGATATACTCTGCTCTGCATTGAAGTATGGTTTAAATATATAAAGTAACAATCTCTATCACAAAACATAATCCCCGTTTTCGCAAATAATTGCCCCATCCTGACTCTAGAGAGAGGCATGTCCATGTGTTTCGTAAGGAAGACCAAGACAAAAGAAGCCGACAACAATCCAGAGTGCCGCACTTGCGTAAATGGGCACGACCGAGAACCCGGAATAAGTAGAGATAAAAGACGCGACCAGTCCACCAAGTCGAAGCAGAGTGGCTGCAATACCAGTACCAGTGCCTCGTACTGGTCCAGGAAATGACTCTGGAGTAAAGGCAAACATGACGGCGTACTCTTCATATATTGTTAGTGTGTGAGATAGACTGGCGAGAAGAGAGACCTACCAAAGTTTCCAAGAATAGCTGTGGCACACTGGAATCCAATGTCGGCGGCTTCAGTGCCAACAGCTGTGTATGCAAAGAGAAAGACGCCAGTGAGAACGGCAGAGATGGCCATTATCCACCTGCGGCCGAACCGAGTTTCTACCAAGAAGCCTGCTGAGATGGGGCCGAGGACTCCGACAGCTGAAACAATGCAGTAAATCATATATGTGTGGTTGAACGATGAGCTAGCCGTGTAATCTTTCTTAGACTCAAGATAAGAAGTAATGAAGGCAAAGTACAGCGGGTAGGCAATTCCAATAGTAAGCCAGATTAGGAACGTCACTGCACTGTGCTGAGCCATCTTGCGGCCGGCGAAGAGCGAGCGATAGCTGCTCATGTTGAAGTCCTTGAAGTTCTCCCTGAGGATATCCTTCAAAGAGAGCTTCTTCTCGGTCTGATCCGGAATGGCGTGGACGGGTTCACCGGTAGATGAGACAACCGCAGACGAGTAGATTTGGCGGTCGATATCTTGCATCATCTCGAGTGTCAGGGTCTCAGGCTTACCGTTATAACGAGCGATGTAGTTGACCGATTCGACAGCCTCCGCGTCACGTCCCTTGGAGAGGAGATACTTGGGCGACTCGGGGATCTTGAAGACGAAGAGTCGGACCAAGGCAAGGACAAGAGCAATGCCACCGAGAGTGATCATGACATATCGCCTGTAGAGGTCATCCTGTTAGTCCGATGCATCAGAAGTGCTGAGGGTGAACTACTTACCATCCCATGTTATCCTGCCTGCGACAACCCTCAGGGCTGCTGCAAGCAAAGTTGGCGAGGAACACCCATGAAAGAAGTGACACGATAAGCTGGCCAAGGTTCCACCATGCAGACAGTGTGACGAGCAACCACTGGTGACTCTGCGGAACAAACTCAAGGAACACAATACTGTCAACGGGGACGTTGCCTCCAGCTGCAGTACCAATGACAGCCCACAGGGAGCAAAAGGTGATGAAGTCCTGAGCCCCAGCAACTGCACAAGCAAAGATGGCTCCAATGAAGATTGTAGAGTTGAAGGCAGGCTTGCGGCCAATGACATCAGCTGCAGTTCCCCAAAAGAAGGCTCCAACAATCAGTCCGACGTAGTAAGCCACCGAACTGAAGCTGATTCTCGTTATGTCGTCGAATTCGTTCATGATCGGGGGACGGACGGCGGTGATGCCTTGGGACCAGAAGTTATCGACCATCCAGCCGCAACCGTTGACGACGAAGAGGATCCATTGGAACCTAGAAGGGGTCACTGTTAGCACGGATGTGACTACTATAGGGACTGTCAAATACTCACTTTCCAGTACCAATCTCCGAGAGATGGCGGGCAACAAGCTCAGACTTTAGCCGATACGACTCGTTGACAGCACTCCCGTAAAAGTCGCGAACAGCACTGTCCTCAACAGGCTTGTGATCGCCGAGACGGTAAGAAGTTGCACTTGGAGCGTGTTGAAGCTTAGCTCCAGTGGCCTTCTCGGCGACGTCTTCTGCATTGTTCGAAGCCATGATGATGATTTGTAGAAAGAAGTGAGCAGGCTCAAGATGAGAGGTTGAGTGCAGGGGACATCAATCGGTAACGAATGATGTATTTATCATACATGAGACAAAGAGCAGACTTGAATTCTCCCCTTTTGTGGCTTAAGAGATAGACAAGAGACAAGATAACTAATCGCTCCTACGAGTCAATGCACACCCTGAACCCAGTCGTAACCTTAGCATCCGCTAGACCAGCAGCAGGAACACGCCAAGACAACGCGTATACTACGCTATCTACCTATCTTATCGGGTTGAAGGCACCCTGCTGACAACCAAACCCCCACTTTCCCCAGATTATACCTGTGGTTCGAGAGTTTAAACCATGAGATTTGGGATAAATGGGGTTAATCTCATCAGATAATTGGTGCCCGCTATCAATGGCCGAGACCTGGCTATGTATGGACATGGTTTGGTCCATTCGGGGATCTCGGACATAGGTAATGTCGAAGACTTGAGAAACCAATAGCGAGTGATCTAATAATTATTCATCAGCGAGTCTTGGCCCTGACGAGACGAGGCAGCGGCCTTAAACGAGTGGTGAATTTGACTAATCTCCCTTGTACAATGCGAGCCCGTATAACCTGGACAATCGAACAATTGGCACTCCAAAGTGACATGACTGACAGGTAGAATCTATTAAATGTTATTTGCAATCTGAGCTGATAATTGTTGCGCATTGTCTAAACTAGAATGAAGAGTGTCTAGCATGTGATTTCTCGTGAACCTTGCTTGATATCTCAAGACAATTGATAGAGTATTTCATCAAGGGGCTTTCATTCAAATACGAGTTCAGACAGAAGGGATCTGCAAAAAGCCTCCAAGGTACGAATCGAGCCAATTCGCCGCCGCGGCACCCTCCTCGACACTAGCATTCTTGATACGCCGAATGGCACCGACATAACCATCTGGCCTAACCACGAGAATTGAAACCTCTCCACTATCGACAGAGCCAAGCCACTTCTCTGTACACGAAGTTCGCTTGGTATCCAAATGCGCCGCGTCATCCAGATATACCGTCCACCTACTCTTGGAAAATGTGAGAGGCAAGTCTGAGAGCTCAAACTCATTCTTATCTGTAGAGGCTTTAAAGATTCCGCGAGTTAGTTGCTGTGGTATAGTGGCGACGCAGCAGATTTTACTTACTGAGAAGCGCAAAGGTGATTAACTGGTTGACTGCTGTGTACCGTTCGGGCCGCACGTAAACATCATCGGAGCGACTGGCTCGAGGCTTCTGCTGGTAAGAAGCCTGGGCTGACTTGCCAAGCTGGAACACGAATGAGTTTGGTGTTGAGATAGACTCGTCAAAGCCTTTGATGAAGCCACTCTCTTGACGACCTGTGAGATTCGGAGCGACTACATAGACTCGAAACTGGCCAAGAACTGGGACATCGAGCTGAACATCAACTGGGCAAGCGTCTATGTAGCGTGTAACCTTGGCTTGCGGGAGATTGCACCCAGGTTTAGCATCGCCACCCGGCGCGGCATCAAGAGGATGGTTCAGCTCATTGGGACCGTACTCAACCCCCACTCCCGAGATGAAGCGTGTGTTCTTGCGGAAATTCTCAGCGAGCCTCTTGGAATCACCTCCAGCGATCTCATTGGCGTGTTCAAAGTCAAAGTTGATGAGATCCTCCGCGATCTTCTTCCGTTCCTGCTCGTAAGATTGTAGAAGGATACCATCCTTGGCGAAGCCACGTGCAGCAAGGTTGAGCTTCCAGCCCAAGTTCCAAGAGTCATGGACACTGGTATTCATTCCCTGTGCGGCCTTTGGACTGTGTGTGTGACTGGCGTCTCCAGCTATGAATATCCGCTGAGTCGGGTCCATGAACCGTGTTGCAAAGCGTTGGGATACTTGATAGTTGCCAAACCATTCCACTGATGTCCAATTGACGGTGTATGGAGCCATGATAAGACGTGCTTGCTCCATGACAAACTCCTGGCCAAGGCCTTTGGAAGTGACCGAACTCTTCATCTCGATGTAAAGTCGGGTCATGTTCCTCTCACGTGGGATAAGAAGGACTGATCCGTGTTCCTCGGAGAATATGACGGTCTTGCTCCATATGTCAGGGAAGTCAGTGTCCAACTCTCCGTCCAAAACTCCCCAAACAGAGTTATGAGGAGTTCCTTGAGAGGCAGCGCCGGGAATGGCGTTCCGTACTGCTGAGCGAGCACCATCACAGCCTACTAGATATCTGGCCGGAATAGCTGTACGTGTTTCAACATCTTTGTCGCATTCAATCTCGAGGTAATCAGAAGAGTTTGTTACTCCTCGAAAGGTGTGACTTCGAGTGACCTCAACACCACTTTTCCGCAGGTCATTAATAAATGTGCCTTCCATCATGCCTTGATGGCACAAAAGGATATAGGGGTGTAGCACATCTACCACTGAGGATGGATAGTGGACTTCACGTCCTGTACGGCGAAGTCCTTCGCTTGGTGAACCCCGCCACATGCAGATGTCATGAACCTTGACTCCTGTTTGTACAAGATCATCGCCAATTCGCAGCATCTGCAACGTCTCAATGGTCTTTGGTTGGATACCATCAGCGCGACCCACGGTTGTCTGATCAGGCCTCTCATCGATGACCTTGACCGAGAGACCAAGCTTTGCCAACACAACACTGGAGAATCTATCAGTATGAATAGAGGTGAACAGAAATTAGGAAGCTCACCTCAGCATGAGACCTGAAGGGCCAGCTCCAACAACGCAGACATCATGGACATCGCCATCGTGATATCCGTTGCTGTGACCATTTGTGCTTGTCGGAATGGCCATGTGGGGCAAGTGTTATAGTGTAATGTGGATGGGTACTGTGCTGAGTGATGATGGTGTTTGACAGTGTAACAATCGATCTCATCAACACATTTACCTCTCGAATATATCAATCAAGTTGGTTCTTACCAACAGACAACGAAAGACTTTCTTACGGCGTCTTCCGCTAAATGTCGTCTCATCCGTTGAGGGCAATGTAGCAGCACCATCATTCGATCAGTCGGGCTCTATCATGAGTAAGCTAGCGCTGAGTCCACCCCCACTCCCGATTCTCATCCGCCTTTGGTTATCATTATCTCGGCGACTCGGCGACTCGGCTTATGGCTCGACTAAAACCCCTCTTTTATCGGCATAGGCGCGGGGTTTGGCAAGGTATATCCAAGGATGGGGTCATGCTGCAGATCACGACCTCCCTCTCCCGTCCAGTACAGAAAAAGACTCGTGTTATTATTGCTACAATAGGATTTTAGTGGCTTATTGCATAATTCGCTGCAAGGTTAGTACAATGGCGCCTGGTTCAATTGATCCTCAGCCTCTACCTTGGCAGTCTACAGTTGAGCGCAAGAAACAACAACAGCGTGACATTTTATCTAAGGCTTTATTGGAAATTGAGAATAACAAAGACTTACAACATGTCGATATCAACCAGCTCGCCGACACAGCCCAAACTTTAAGCCTTATATCCAATGGGCAGCTGACATGTAAAATCGTTGTGCAAGGGTTGATTAGACGGTAAGTGATTAATACTAGATCAAGTGCTGTGCCATCAATTAATTCATTTCTTTATAGAACGATCCAAGTTCATCAAGAGGTGTGTGCTTCCTACGTAACGAATTAATAGGCACTATTTTTCTAACGACGATCGATTTCATATAGACCAACTGGTAAGATGCACCTTATGAACCCAGACATCAAAAGCTAAATTGACTCTAGTTTAACGGAAGTTGCTTTCGAAGATGCGCTGCGACAGGCTCAAGAGCTTGATGCTTACATGATCTGCAACAAAAAGCCAATCGGGCCTCTCCATGGCTTGGTGGTCACTCTCAAGGACCAATTCAACATCAAGGGATATGATAGCACTCTAGGCTACGTTGGGAGGTCCTTCAACCCAGCTACCGACGACGCCGTACTGGTTAAGATGCTCAAATCACTGGGGGCTATTGTTCTCGCCAAGTCAAACTTGCCTCAGAGTATCATGGTGAGCGACTAATCTTAAATCCATCCTGGCCAAACACCTCGGCTTACTGGCATTTAGTGGTGCGAGACAGAGAATCCGCTCTGGGGATTGACTACCAATCCCATAAATAAAGATTACACACCGGGTGGCTCTACAGGCGGAGAGGCTGTCCTGATTTCTTGTGGTGCCTCCATGATTGGATGGGGCACGGATATTGGTGGAAGCATTCGCATTCCAAGCCACATGATGGGCATATATGGCTTGAAGCCAAGTGTGAGTTGTTGCTGGTCTTTAAGTCACCATCATCCCGCTGATTTGTCACCAGAGCACAAGGCTACCTTACCAAGGTGTCCCAGTCTCGACAGAGGGACAGGAACATGTTCCATCTTCGGTTGGTCCGATGGCACGAGACTTGGGCATGATAAAAAATGCCATGCACAGCTTGATTGAGTCAAAGCCATGGGAATATGACGCACGCTGTGCACCGCTTCCTTGGCGAGGTCATTTATACGAAGAAATGCATAGTCGCCCACTTACTATCGGTGTTCTGATGGACGATGGAGTTGTTCGTCCGCATCCACCGATAACTCGAGTCTTGCAAGATGCAGTTGAAGCTTTAAGACGAGAGGGACATGAGATTGTGGAGTGGAACACTGAACTCCACGAGCAGTGTATAAGAACTATGGTGATACTCCCAGTGTCCAACTCACGATCTAGTTGACTGACTTTGCAAAGGATATGTTTTATACCGCTGATGGTGGTGAAGATATCCGCCAAGATATATCAAGGGCCGGGGAGCCATTCATCCCTCACGTCAAGCGGCTTGTCAACAAAGGCAAAGCAATTTCGGTGTACGAATATTGGAAGCTCAACAAGAAGAAGTGGGATCTTCAGCAGGGTTACCTAGAGAAGTGGAACTCGATCCAGTCTGCCACTGGCAGAAAGGCTGACGTTACTCTCATGCCCGTCATGCCGCACACCGCTGTTAGACACGGCGGATGCGGTTGGGTTGGGTATACAAAGGTCTGGAATGTGCTTGACTATACCGCAATGGTGATACCTGGCGGAACGATACAGTCAGGGGATGTCGACTTACCGTTCTCGCACCCTGCTAGAGGACCTGAGGATGAATGGAACCAGGGGCTCTGGAACAAGGACAAAGGCGAGATGACTGCGATGAAGCTCCCAGTTGGGCTGCAGATCGTCGGACGGAAACTTGAAGAGGAGAAAGTGCTTGGGGCTGCGGAGGTAATCGATCGCGTTTTGAAAAAGCTGCTACAGCCGCGATACTCTTAACATAGATTCGCTGTTGTTGGTTAGAACCATATCATGAACCGAGGTCAGGAGACGTATAGGTAGGTTGAAGGAACATGGCTTTTGTATGCTATCTGAAGCATTCAATATCTTTTATATGCCTATGCTCATCTTCTCTAGTGCATTTGCCATATGCCTACTAATTATATGCTTTTTCAACGGCGAATCCTGACGTAACTAAGGCTGACACCAGCGACTTGTCGAAGCATCTTCCATCGCTCGCGTTTCTCTTCCCACTGATAGACCCTCTCATTATCGTATAAATCGTGGCGCGTCTTGAAATCCCGGCGTTAATTTGACTGGGTCAGGCTAGGGGCCAAAGACAGCAATTTCCTATTGATTCTGGGCGAGGATAAAATAAATTGAATAAAAAGTATTCTAAACTTAGTAAATATATCCTAAACGCATGCGAATTTACTTAAGTCTTTTTATTATCTAGGATTCAGGTCCTGTACTTCCTTTCCTCCCCTAAGGTAGTTATATAAAGCGCAGTAGAGTAGTACATAACCCTTGGCGCTGAGCATAATATATACCGGCACGGTCTTGTTATAACAATTCTCTAATTGTCTTAGGGAAATATCCTCGTTCTTTATATAGTCACTTTCAAAACAGGCGTTAAGGGAATAGACAGGGTTGGACTATGATTCAGGCAGCTAGCATAGAGATCTCTTCAATAGTATAATTCCAGTTAACCACGAATCTCAGATACGATGTCATGGCGGGGTAGCGGGGCCCTGTCTTTGACACTTAAATAAATATAAATTCTATTTATTAAGGTATTATAACCCTTGTGATTATATTATATATTACTTATAATTTTCTCACTAATTAACTAAGACTAAAAGATCCTATCTCAGTCTATAAAGATATAACTAAGTAATATAAGACTAAAGACTTATTATTATAATCCAAGATTAATATTTAAATAACATATATAATAAGTAAGTTAGCTAGTCAAGTGAGTTAGCCACTTTTCTTAACCTCTCTA
>JABEEM010002465.1:0-35366 GCA_013363185.1 Fusarium secorum | reverse complement strand
ACATCTGCATGTATGTACATACAGTATTTACGCGAGATCGAATCCTTGAGCCAAGTTCATCGTTGACCAACCAGACAAGCCGGGATCTGCCATTGATCGAGAATTGATCGGTTGGTCAGCTTACACGTCAACTCCTTTTCCGCTTCTCCACCCATCACCCCTCGCCACTTGTTGTGACGGTATGTACATACATACGTATGTTGTGGCTATCATCCCGCCGACAACATGCAGCCAGGCCGTAATGTCTGACCTATCTTGAATGGATGTCGTCGGAGACTCGTCTCATCTAAGTTAAGTTAATCTCGGACACCAATGCGTTGTTTGTCGCCAACGGCCGCTAGCGTGAGTCACCCCATGTGGCTCCTCGCCTCCGTCTTACCCTTTACTCCATGTCGATCATATTCATTTATGGCCATGATTATTAAGCTTGGTTCAACTCGAATTCACTACACCCTTCAATCCTCATGGTGTCAAGCCAAGCTTCGGCGAACTGGCGTGGAGCTTTGTTCGAGGTAAACCGAAGGGCACTGTATACTATCACTATTACTGTGCATCTGTCAACCAATTACAGTTCCTTAGAGCTCGGAAGGTACTGTACTGTACATAGAATTTCATTGTCAGGTAGGTACCCTCACAACGTTCTGTATCCGTATGTAATGCTAAACTTTCACAAACCATATCAAGCTAGGTAGTTCAACTGTACTGTGGCATATTCTCCTGTTCTTTTTGGCGCTCGGGTCCCAAAACACTGGACCATGCTATCTATGCTGAGTCGATGATTTCCGCGAGAAGAATAGAATAAAGCAAAATCGAGGTATCTTGCAGGGCTCCAAACAGCCCACCACATAGCATTTACCTTACCCCCTTAGCCATCAAGAATCGAATGTCCTCGCTCACCTGCGCCTCAACACAAGCCCCCATCCTCCTCGAATGCTCCTCGCTGAAGTAAAAACAATTATACAAAATTTACTATCATGCCCAATAACATGAAGGTTGTGAGGCGGGAGAAAGCTCTTTTCGCCCACCCATATAGAGTGTCTTTTTCTTTGTCCGCATAATCCACCAAATCCATCAACATCAAGTTCCGTTCCACCAGTCATCCCAATAGTCCCTGCCATATTTGAACACGACTATAAATTCATATCATCCATTGGTGCTCCCTCCGCTTCGCCATTGGTAGTATAGGTCTATAAAATAGGTCAGGCCAGGTGCCATAGATAGTTATGTTGGGATTCAGAGCCTGCAAGAATCGTGCCTCGCCAGAAAATTGATGAGGCTTTGCCTGACCTCGTCAAGCAAAGGTATCTTAATTATCCTAATGAGGAAAAATTCGATCCTTCAACGATGAGGCAGAGGATGTCAGGCTACTGCGTTTGCTAGAATCCTTTCCAGAACTGTAAGAGTTGTTCTCCGCTTTTTGGCTCTCTTCAACAAGATTCGTCGTGCTCTGCCGTTGCGGTTTTTTGAGAACACCTCGCGACTTGTCGTTAGATACGTTGCTAAGCGATGGTCGCTCGCTGTTTGACTCGCTGTTGCGGCGATTTTTGACAAGCTTTCGAGGCAGTCGCTTCTGTGACTGGGAGGTTGAGCTGTCTGCGATTGACGCCGTGTCTACAGACCGATCATCACTTGAAACACGGCCAAGGCCAGAGGTATTCATCGAGTGAGGTGAACTGCCACGTATGGCTAGTGGCGATGACTCTTGTTCTCTGTTGAAGACAGGGCTGTCTTGTGCTTGTAGAGCCGTCTCGTCAACTGGTTGGTTGAACACGGCTTCTTCCTGCATCGGATCAAGAGACATGTTGGCCAACCCCTTTGTTGCCACACTCGGTTTGACTATAGGAGATGGAAGAACAAGCGATGAGTTAGATCTGTGAGTAGCGACTCCGGATTGCGTGTGGGGGCTAGGCGTGGATGATGAGTCGTGTAGCGCTGGAGGAGAAGATTCTGGTTTTGGCGGTGGGTGCTGCGTCATGTTAGTGAAGATTCCATTAGTAACACCGGATTCCCTTACCTCAACGCTGAGATATGCGTCGAGCTTCTTTTTCAGAATCTCTGATCTAACTGGCTTGGCGAGATAGTCATTCATACCAGCAGCCAAGCACTTCTCCCTATCCCCTTGGATAGCAGAAGCGGTCATGGCAATGACCAAAATAGTGCGCACTGCATCGAGAGAGTCCTTCCGAATTAGCTTTGTCGCCTCATAACCGTCAAGAACCGGCATCTGGACGTCCATCAAGACAACGTGATATGGTTTGCCCTCTTTGGCCTTCTGCCGGAGCCCCTCCACAGCCTTCAGGCCGTTGTCGTATGCAACAACCCCCTTATACCCCAATCTCTGCACGTATTGTATAGCGATCTTTTGGTTGATCGGGTTGTCCTCAGCAACACAAATGCGGATCTCATCCTTGGGTACCTTAGACAAGTCCAGATAAGGATTTGGCGATTCCGCTCTCTCTACAGGTGAAGTTGCTGCGTAGTATCGGTCGACAGATGGCGTGGCTTTGGTCTGCGCGTCTCCTGCAGCAACATCAGGCTTGGCCTTCTCAAACGTGACAGTGAACCAAGCAGTTGTGCCCACATTCTCTTCACTCTCGAGCCGAATCTTGCCCTTCATCATTGTCTCAATGAGAGACTTGCAGATGCTGAGACCGAGACCGCTTCCACCGTATTTTCTAGCTGTGCTAGCATCCGCTTGGCTGAAGGGTTGAAATAGTTTGGCCAATTGCTGAGGAGGAATACCGATGCCAGTATCTCGAACCCAGAAAGTGAGGGTGGCGTGCTCCTTTGTCTCCTTGTCCAGTCGAGCACCAATAGTGATCGAACCATCTTCGGTGAACTTCAGACTGTTTCCAATAAGATTGCCCAAAACCTGGTGTAGACGGATAGGGTCGCCGTAGATTAGCATGGGCGGTAAGTTGATGTTTTGTACGATCTTGACATTCTTCTTGGATGTCTTCTCACGATTGCTATATGAAACGGCCCGGACGACTTCGCGGACCATGTCTTCGGGGTTGAAGGCAATGATGTACAACTTCATCTTGTCTGCCTCCATCTTGGAGAAGTCCAAGATGTCATTGATTACCGTCAATAGTAGATCAGCGGAGACTCGAATTGAGTCGGCCATCTCGAGCTGATCCTTATTCAGATCACTGTCGCGAAGAAGCTCCGAGTTGCCGATTACGCCATTGAGAGGAGTGCGAAGTTCGTGCGACACGTTGGCCAAGAAGATGGATTTAGCCTTCGCCGCTTCCTCTGCCAGCTTGACATTTCGCTTGGCTTCCGCTTCCGCGTTCTTGGCCTTTGTCTCTGCTTCAAGGGCCTTGGCAAGTGCGCGCTTCTGAACGGCTACCATAGAACGGTTTTCTGCAGATATTTTCTCGACATTCTTCATCGCAAGGGCGTTCGAGTAGCTTATGCCAATCTGGTTGACAAGAAGCTGCAGGACCGTGACGTTGCGATCTGTGAATGCGCCCGGTTCACCCTCCAGATAGAGCACGCCAAGGAGAGGCTTGTTGCCATGACAGATCGGAATCGCAATAATACTCTTGCCAACGGGGTTTCTCTGAAGCCAGGACTCGTTGACATTGCCGAATCTCTCGTCAGATATCAGGTCTGGAACAAAGACTGACTCAAGGAAGCGGGTAGAGTAGAGAACAACATTCTCTGCAATAAGTGAGGTTCCAGATATGGGAATACCTGGTATATGGGCGGAAGCTCCTTTCTCAGGATCACCACTTGCTGCTACACACCAAGTATCCATGTCGTTCTCCTGGACAACAATGGCAGCCAGCGTAGCTGAGCCACCACAAGTCTGTAATATGACGTCGCACATAGTCTTCAAAAGCTCGTCGACTTGCAGCATAGAGGAGATGACCTGCGACGAGACAAGAATGGCGTGCAGATCGATCATATCGAGAGCAGGCAGTCCCGCCCCGGGCTCGGCCTGAATGTTCATTGAGCCTCGCCATGCTCCTATGCGCTCGCCCTTGTTGAGGTCGGCCATGTTCATCGTGTTGGAAGGGATGCGTGCAAGATCTCCACCGTCCTCTGCCTCTCCAGTCCTGTATTGAACTGAGGTGGCATCAGCGACAAAGTCGGTTTGGACACCAGTATCGCAAGTACGGTAGTTTCTTGTAGGACCATGTAGTAACAGGCTGTGTTCCTCCTCGATGGCTTTTGAAACACCGAGAGCCCCCATCTGCCGGAATAAGCCAACTGCTTCAAGAAGTGCTGCTCGAGCTGACCGACGCGCACTTCGTCGAATGAACATACCAGCCATAAGATAATTGCCAAGAGCTTCATCAAAAACTGAATTATGCTCAGCTGCATGATCCAATGCTTGCTCATAGTGCTGAATGGCATTCCCATGGTTCAGAGATAATTCCTCAACCTGTGCTTGCAGAAACTTCATCCAACTTAGATAATTAATGTCAGAAACAGTGCACCACTCATCCATCATCTTCACGTAGTGGCGCAGTTCCTTTATGACCTCTTCGACCTGCGAGGAGAAGTCTTCAGTTGGAGAGCAGGGGAGCTGGAGCTTTTGTAGCAGGTATCCCGCACGAGCGAGGCCGTGGAACAACAGTATCAACCTACTATTGTGCGCTGACCAGAGCATACTAAGTTGATCAACGGCGTGGCTTCCAATTTCCACGGCACGCTCATAATGTCCATAAAGGAATAGGGGTATGATCTCGAAGCTCTCATAGAAGGTGACAGAGCGGTTGCTCTTACTGCTACAGCTGATGAGCCATTTCTTGTAATTCTCCGTGTTATGTGTCTCGTCGTTCATGACTTCGAAGGCGTTGCTAGTGCGAGTCTTGCCCTGAAGAGCCCGGCAGAGCTGCCTGACGGCAATGAGTATTGAACCCCCTCTAGAATCAGCATACCAGTTGGGAATTTCCTCGCAGCCATATTGACAGAAGCCTTCGAGGTCCGAACAGGTTTCTCCGCTGAAAAACTTGAAAACCGAGGACACGCCGTAGCTCATGATGGTTGATATCCTGTCACCAGCGACTGATGCATACTCCACGGCGTCCTCCATCTGAGCCATGATCATGGGCATCGTCATGTGAACATGTCCTATACACATTGAGTAGAGCATCAAACCACGGGCGAGAAAGAAAGGGTCTCGAGATTGGTAGAGCAGCTCTTGGGACGTATTGCCTAGCTCGACCGCAAATTGTGTCATATTGAACCGGGACAATGCGATCATCGCAAGGTAGAGGAATGCCATTCCAGATTGTGGATACGCGCCCCTTTCGAGATGCATCTCGACCATCATGAGAGTGAGATGATAGTACCGTAAGCCGTCGCTCCACCAAGCAGCGCTAATGGTTTCAGCCAGCACGGCTCCGACAGGTGCGACACTAGGATCCTCTGCTTGCTTATAGTTGAGAAGTTCGCCACGTCCCATCGTTTGAATTTGGATTGATAAGCGCTCAAACTTCTCGTCGCACTTTTTGAAGCTTGGCTCATCATCGACAGTGACCCCAAGGCCGACCAGGCAGTCTTTGAGTGAAACTAGAGCAGAAGCGGAATCACCACTCTGAGCGTATATTCTTGACTGCAAGACGTATGCTGGTGCTTTGTCGAATGGTGATTTCCCATTCTCGAAAATAGTGTTGAGAATCTCGTTCGCCGCGGTATATTGGCCCATGTAAAGATAACACTCTGCTGCTCTGAGGTGGAGCTGCATTGTTTCATCGTAAGATACATCTTCTTTGCCGTCTGTCCAGGGGTCGTCCTGGAGGAGAGTAAGAGCAGTATTGTAATATTTTGCGGCTGTGGGCTTCGCACCGCTCTCTGCGGCGGCTTGGGCGCAGCTCATCAACAGTTTGCGATATTGGTAACGATTTGAAATTCGTCTCTTGATGATGTCAACCGCTGCACAAATATGTGAGGCTGTGTTGTCCAGCTGTTGGTTTTCGCCGCCATAGTATTTTTGAAGTGTCTGGGCAATTATGAAATGCATCTTCCGAGAATTGCATTCCTGCAGGTCTGCCGAAGCATGAATGTATCGGTCATGGGCAAATCGAAATCGATCATCGGTCTCACTGGGTACAATGATATAGGCCTGTATGGCTGCTTGAAGACCAGCAATTGCCTCTCCTTGCGAATAGGTTTTGTGTGTAAACGTCGCACAACATGATCCCTTATCATCCTCATGGTAATCAAACTCACCCCCCATCAAATGACAGATGAGTTCAAAGGAGAATGAATTGCCGATAAGGGCAGCCCAAGCGAGAAGAGTTCGTGCTGCAGCAGGGAGCTCTGATAGTCGGTGTGTTATGAAGCCTGTATCAAGTATGTCGTAATCCTTTTCCCCTTGGAATTGCTCAAAAAGCCTGTCAAGATCATAATGCCATTGGCTATCTCTGTAATCGTACCAGATACACTTCTTCCGGTGACAAGCACTCAACATCTCTCGCATGTAGAATGGATTGCCAGCGGTCTTGGATTGCAACACCAAAGCAAGAGGCAAGACTTCTTCCTTTGGTCGACAAAGCGTTGTCGAGACGTATTGAACTATGTCGTCTTCGGTCAAGGGTGATAATGTTATACGCGTGACCAAAGGACCGCCCGAACGAGGATACTCTGCTGGTAGCAATTAGTCGTCATTCATAGGACTAGAGCATCTATTAGTACATACCTTCGCCTTCAGGGAGATGGATCATGCTTTGGATCTTATCCCATGTCATCTCTTCCGTTCGGTAGGTCATAATGATGACCATTTTCATTCTCGAAGCGATGATTTGGGATATGAGCTCCATTGATTCATCGTCGGCAAAGTGAAGATCATCCAAGCAGAAGCAGATGAACTTGTGTGCAGTGAACACACGAAGTACATCTAGGAATATGTTCATCAACCGCATTGTCTTGGTGGATGTACCCGTTCGAAGAAAGTCTGAAGATGATTGTGAAGCAACGCTGGGGTTCCTGGCAACTGGCTTGGGTGAGCTTCCAGGAGATGACCCCCGTCGTTTCAGCCCAGACTTTCCATTTCCTCTGATGGAGGCGAATTGAAGGGACGATGAGATCGAACGGCCAATTGATGCTTCTGGGGGGCCGAGAAGAAACTCCGGGAGGCCCAAGAGACGGTGCAGCATTGGCCAGACGGGGCGAACGAACTGCTTAAGGCCCTGATGAAAAGGAGTTTCCGTGTTCCTCTCACCCCAGACTTGCTTGAACAGGGACGAAAGCAGCTTAAGCAGAGGTCCAAATGCTGTTCTCCTTGCGGTGTCAAATTTCGCAGTGGCACAGTAGCCCCGCCGCCTGGCATCCGCCAGAACGCTTTGAACAAGACAGCTCTTTCCAAGACCCCCTGCACCCTCGATCGTGACAACCTCACAATGGTCGCGCCGTCTGAACTTGGCCGAGCCCAGCTGTCTTGAAAGGCTGGACGCTGTCGACTCTACGACGCTGTGGCGATTTTGGGAATCGGGTCCTGAGCTATCGACAAGACTGCGTGTCTCAATTGAGATTGACTGGTGTCTTTCCCATGGCTTGGCAATTCTCGGAAGGGTTCCTGATGGTGAAGATGAAATTGTATCGCCAGACACCGTCTGGGTATCTGAAAATAAGGGGTTGAAGTTGGTCTTTGGTAGCTTAGGGTCAGAAGAAGCAGTGTGGGTAAAAGAACCGCTGCGATAGTTCGTGCCATCCACGGAGCTCGCTCCCTCACTAGAAATGTCGTCAAAGGCGGCCATATCGTTTGACAAGGTTGAGCCGTCAGAGAACCGGTTCGTGTTTCCCTTCAAGTTCATGGCATGGCTTTTTGCGACGCGATCAATGACCTTGTCTAATTCTGCTTGCTCTTGCTGGCGGCCGATCATGATTGCTGGGAGCATGAAGAACGATGATACGTCTTTGGTTCCAATCCTCCACTCCTTAAGTGCCAACCAATCTCCGTCACCGAGAAACTCCTGGACCTTGACCAAATCATGGCGAAGCCCGCTCGCCGAGTGATAACGGTCCTGGACATTCCTAGCCGTGCATCTTTGTATGATCCTCCCAACCACGTCGGGAATATCAAGCCTCACTGTAGAGACGTTCGGTATCCTCCGACCAAGAACACACTGTACAATGTCAAGGGGGCTATCACCTTCGAAGACTGGCTTCTGAGTCAGTAGGGTCCAGAATAAAACACCCAAAGAGTAAATGTCAGTCCGACTGTCTGGCTCAGCAGGCATTCGTCCTGTCTGTTCAGGGCTTATATATAAGAGTTTGTTCTGTGCCCCAAGTTCTTTGGAAAGCGTTGACCATCCTGTGCTCGTCAGGCCGTGTTCGAACGAGCGAATCCCAGACCCAAAAGACATAACTTTGACCTGTCCAGTTTCGATATTGAAGTGAAACGCATCGCCTCGAATTTCGCCATGGATCATGCCAAGGTTGTGGTGAAGAAGCTCCAGACATTGAGTTGCACCTATAGCAAAATCGAGAAAATACTGTAGAGAAATTGGCGGGTGCAGTTCGGGTTCGTTCTTCCGTAATGAGCTAAATGTCTCTCCTTGTATGCGAGCTCTGTAGAAAGCCGGTCCCATGTCCAGCACTTCGAGTAGATAGTTGGGTCCAGGATGCTGGTATATAGAAACAACAACCTGTGCGCGATCGCCAGGAAGGGGTTGTAGCCTAATCAAGTCGATAGGTTTAACAATGTGCTCCCCCGTCGGATCTGAAGTGGCAATTAAGCTTTTAGCTATGTGAAAAGCCCGCTCCTCTCGCAGGGCGTGATATGACAAACGAGCAACGACTGGTTCTTCGATATATGCGGCATCGCTTGGTATATTGGAGGACGATGAGGCTGGGGGTGTTATTGCTTGAGTATCGTACCCGTCGATATTCGATATTTGGGCGTAAGGTTCTGACGGCGATGGGCGGCCGGAATGTAGCCTCAGGGCGGATCCTGGGCTCGAGGCATTGTGAGAGCTCGAAGGCGAAGGCACCGATGACACCCACCGCGTGCCGATTACATGCCTAGAAGTGGTCAGAGAATGCGATGAACATGGTGGAAGCCAGCTACAGTGCGAGGGCTGATGATGGAAGGTTCGCAGAGTATAGCGGAGAATTTACCAGAAGTCGTATGAAGAATGGAAAGGCAGTTGGCTTTCATCCCATGTATAACCAGCTATCTGACGAAGTCGCTCGTATATTCGAGGCGGGGGATCGAGAAGGTCGTCGGTAACGAGAGAAGCACCGTCCATGATGGAGCGCGAACGACGGCGCGCCTCGTGGATATCACAATCGGTGTCGGTAGCAGGTCAGAAAGACCACGAGAAGCGATCGTCGGTGTTCAGTTCAATTAAAGTCTTAGGCACATGCAAATGAAGCGCCCATCATCGGAGATATATCGGCCGTGGTTTCAACGTTGATGGCGCAGAGCAATGGCTGTTATTTCAGTATCGGAGGACGACAAGTGGAAAAGAGAGTCGGGCGCAGCAAGATTCGGCGTGCAAAAATGAATCAACGACAGGAAGGATATGGGATATTGTATGCAGGATCTACGTTTGGTAGGCCGAGTGTTTGGTGGAACTCTTCCGGGACAGTGTGTAGGTAATTTCAAGACTGTCGAAGGTGATATGATGTCTATGACGGTAGAGGCTCGCTATTAAAAGGCATACGACGTATCGGAGCGGGCGAGGTCGTGGTAGGGAGTCTGGGGTAAGGAAGAAGAGTCCGTTGATCCTGCAACACTTGAGTGAAGAAATGGTGAAGTCAAATGCAGGACAACTTGTGTTAGTGTGTAGTGGTTACTGTACCGTACCGTGACCGCTGAGCACAGAACACAGACAGGGTGGGATGGAGTTGGTTTAGGTTCAAGTTGGTTTAGATTTGGGATGAGTGGACTTTCAAGGTTGAGGTGGATGGTGGATTCCCGCCCCTCCCCAGGCTTTCCCCCAAGTGAGAGAGACAACTACGTACTCCTTATTACCGTACCTAACGTACGTAGGGGTGTCGGGTTATTTGTTTAGATTAGCAGAGCCCTTGGGTTTGTAACTTGGTTACTTTCCAGGCCAAGCATAGACAGTCTTTATTCAATCGATACTTGAACTGGACATATCTTGGGGAGTCAATCATATTCTCCATCGAGTACTGAGTACGGAGTAGTTCAGAACTAATTGGTGATAATTACCCATGTTTTTGTGTGTGCGCCAAAAGATACAGGGTCCAAGTCTTGTTCACGAGCTGGTCCCGTCTTGAATTAGTAGTGAGTGGATGACGGAACAGCAAGGATATCATCCGGTTTGACAGCTGGGCCTCGTACCCATGGTGATTGGTATTGGTGGTAATGACCCTGCCTCTGGCTGAAGAAAGTGGACGCCTCAAGTGTCAAGCAGAACACGTTGTGATTCAATTCAGGGTAGTCATACATATCTCCTCCCACCTGCAGAGGTATTCAGCTTCCATTGCATCATCCAGCAGTTTTACCTGAGTGTACTGACTTGACCCCGTTTCAAAACATCATGCAGAAACAACTGTGCTCTCTTACCACAGTCATCGTTAACCTCATCTCATTTCCCCTCTCCGTCTCAGTAACCACGATCCCATTGACTTTCTTGTTTCAGCCGAAACTCTACAGCATCTCTAGCGCCACTATTCCCGCTTTGGGTAGCCATAACAACTCAAGCTAGGAATATCTTATCTCTCGGTGCCTCTTTTTGCCCATCCCTTCTGTTTTGGCCAAGGTTTACAACGAACTAGAAAATTTTCTCCAGTCTCATGCTGCCAAGGTGAGATCCCAATGTTCTGTTATTGCCCATCCACAACTTCAATCATGGCCTGCTGTATCAGAATCTCATTGTTCAAGTCAAGAAGTTGTGTGGGCTTCACAAAATCGCCTCATGCGCGATGGACCCTTGTGGCGCCGTTTATGGGGCAGCACAACCAAGTCAGCGCTTGTAGTTCATTAAACTGATCCGTAGGTAGGGTAGCTTTGGGCACGCATTCCCTTCAAGAGATTTGAAGCTGACAGTAACAGGCTTTCAGTGTAATTTCTTCATCATGGGGAACAAAAATGAGATATCTCAATTACATTCTCGCATCCACCCCTAGATTGCACAACGCACATAGACCATGATGTAAGTGGCAGGGGATTAAATGTCACTGAAACATCAAGCATTCAGGAACCAATCACTGTGAGACAACAGCTCTGATGCAGAAGAGCTAAAACACCAAAATCCTTCCACGAAACAAGATTAATGGCCTAGAAACGCCAGAATGGCATCAACGATGGAAACATGAACATCTTCTAAGCTCTATTGTATGTTTTATACTATTATGTATCTGTATAGGATAATCCGTTCATTTGTCTAACCCTAGAGCAAAAATCCCAGATCTATCTCTATCATGTCGCCCCGCCTTGTCAAGCGGAATCCAATATCCATCCGTCCAGCTAACTGGAAATCTTCACCAGCAGCGGCCTATGTCTCGTCATCAATCCTAAATTCGGACTCATCGTTTCTCGAGGCGCTAACTCGCTCCCCACAAAGTTTTCTTGTACACATGTCTCTTGAGATATCAAACAACGTGCCCAATCATAAATTGCTCACGCTATACCTTCAACTCCATTTCCAATTCATTCCATTCCATTGGCTGTAAATTTACTGGGCCTTGGAGTGGCTTGGAATATCCTTGGTGCCGTTGGTCTGAGGAGGAGCCACAATGAAGTTCTGAGTGAGGCGTCGCTCAGTGTTCTGGCGGGAGTTGACAAAGTCAGGGTAGTTGAGTGTCAGCTCGACGGCACCGCTGTGGATGGCATCAACGGCCTCAACACCGAGCATGAAGGAGTGGTCCTGGTTACCGACCTCGTATCGCCAGCTGCCGAATCGACCACGGGAGAGAATGTCCATAGCCTCGAGCTTGGGGAGGACCTGCTTGAGGACGCCCTCACGCTCGAGGGTGGGGGTGGGGTAACCATGGTCGAAAGCACGGTGGTAAGTAGAGACAATCTCGTCCTCGGGCTTGATCATCTCGGTGTTGATGAGACCCTGGATGCTATCCTTAAGGAGGTTCTCAACATCGACAGGCTTCATGGTAGACTGGGAAACCTCCAGCATGATAGACCAGTAAGGTCCCTCCTTAGCCTCGGAAGACGCAGGCTTCTCACCATTGGCGAGGTAAAGCGTGGGGAGCTTGGCATCCTTCTGAGGCTGGTTGTAGGGGGAGTAGTTAGAGAAGATAGTGGCACGGTAGAAGGGACAGTTGTCCTCGGGGAAATACAGCCAGCACTTGTCACCGATGCGCTCAGGGCGCTCGCCTCGGATACCGACACCAATAACATGGGTGGTGGAGTAGTAAAGCTGCTTGGTGAGGCCGACAAGCTCCTGGTTGCCGAGCTTCTCGGCGAGGTGGTCCACGGCCATGGTGTTGATGAGCTTGTTATAACCAATGGTGCTGCCATCGGCGAAGTAGGCAATCTTCTTCTCGGCGTCAATCTTGGTGACCTCACCCTGCTTGCCGAATCGCTTCTTCTCCTTGGGAATGGTCTCAGCGACGGCAATCCAGATACCACCGGTACCATCACGGGCGGGGAATCGGAAAGTAGCGTTGGGGCCCCAGTTACCAGCGACCTTGTTGAGGATAACGTTCTTGGTAACGAGCTTAGCATCGGGGGCGGCGACACGCTCACCGAGCCACTGACATTGCATCTGTTGGACTATCAGTACACTAACTTCACTGTATTATACCGAATCTGTGGTCGTACCTTGGTGGTAGGGACGGCCCAGACCTTGTAGTTGTAAGGTCGCATGAAGATGTTGGCGATACCCTCACCCATCATACGGACAATCCACTCATCAAAGTCCTTGGGCTTGGTGTTGGCAACACGGCACTCAAGAGCAGAATCAATGATGCCCTCGATACAGCTGACCTGGTCCTCCTTGGGAAGCATGGAAATATTGTTCTGGAAGGGGTAAGGAACCCAAAGGCCCTTGTAGCGAACGTAGGAGATTCGCTGGTGAGTGTACCAGTCATCGTCCTTGGGGAGGGCCTCGTCGAGGCAGTCGTCGAAGTACTTGTAGTGGGAGAAGATAACGTGGCCACCGACGTCGTACAGCTAGAACAACCGCATGGTTAGGAATATATTTGTCGAGGTTGGAAGACGACGACTTACGAAACCCTCGGGGGTGGTGTCAGTGCCAGCAAGACCACCAGCCTTGTCAGAGGCATCGACAATCAGCCATGAAGGGCCGTTCTGTTAACATCGTCAGCCTGTAATTCTCGGCCTCAAGGTGAAGGTGGCGGTGAGCGCATACAATGTGGTTGAGACGCTTGGCAGCACCGAGACCAGTAGGTCCCATGCCAATAACGAGGACATCAACGTTACTGCAAAGATGATAAATGTCAGCAAGACGTTCTTTTGCATGAACAAAAAGTGTTTTCTAGTATACGGAGGCGTTAAGCAATAGCGAACAGGCGCAAAAGCAACTCACACGTCGGCCATGGTGGGGGTATTAGATGAAGCTGAAGAGGATGGATAGAAGACCGCAAAAGGCACAGAAATATGCAGATGCCGACAACAATGGAGCGACGGAGGGGAGAAGAAGTTGTACAGAACAACAAGAAGACAGCGAGAAGATCAAAGTCTCGTGGTTGCTGTAGATATTGACCGCGATTGCAGAAAGTGAGGTGGCTTCAGGAGTCTGGCAGAAAAGGAGACGGTAACGGATCGATGGCGGGGCTAAAATTATTTTGGGTCCCCTCGACCCTCCTAGCCTCCCTTAGTTGGGGCCCCACCCGCGGGCCCCTGATACTGTAGATGGTGGGTGGGCGTGGGTGGCCTGGTTCTAACATGGGATTGGATGATCTATGTGATATATTCTCTGGTTGTTGGCAGCACAATCAGGGTCAGAGCCATGATAAAGACAGGGACTCTCAGGAAAGGAGATTATTTTCAGTCCAGCTTGGGCCAGGGATGTGTTGATACCGGACCTGCATAAAAATGCCAGTTTTGCAGCGGCTACTTTGTGGTGTAGCTACCTTTAGTAGATTAGAGATGATATGTTGTGAAAGGCAATCTCACTGCCAGGTGCATAGACAGATCAACCTTGTCGCCCCAAGCGAGGAACTGAAAGATAACCTCCACTGTCTATAAGGGTCTTTCGACGACCAGCCTGCCCTGGACAGTTTCCAATCGCCTTCCACAGTAGAATACGAATATGACAACCAGCTACAGTACGGAGTAGTAGTCGCAATATTCATATTGCATGAAATCTTAATCGACACGCTATTCGGCCTATGTGTAACGGACACTGTGCCATGAATGGGACAATTAGCCTCTTTTCTTAGTAGCTGTCGGGGTGGCTCCCGTCGTCTCGACTCCGCCAAGATTCCGTCAACTCCAATATCAGAGCAGCGTTCCGAGTACCATGAGGCTGATCTTGCATTAATCCGATACCTAGGTTTGATATATTTGAAACCTACGTTCCTAAAATAATCAAAGCGTTATTTACCAACTTTATTGCTGCGGTCTGTTAGAATTTCGGACAATGATGGCCAACGGCATGCTTGCTAAAGATCCCACGCGATGGATTCGATAGTCTGTTGGTACTGTACAAAGTAGGTCCACAGAGTCTTTTGCTGTAATTTACTAAGATGAGGTGTAATTCAACGCTCCATGGCAGATAAGATAATCACTGTCAAGAGCGTCTTTGACTGGACAATTGACCACACTCCCGGTTACTCTATGCCGCTGGCCAATCCAAAGCACGCCCACGACCAGATCTCAATTTCTCTTCTGACCATCGCCAAATTAAAAACAAAGCCACAACTTGATGCTTATATTCGGGTTGGATCAATTGTATGTATGTGCATCATTCTTGTCTGCTGGGCTGAAGCTCGTTAGACGTGGCAAACAAGCTCGTGTTCCAGAATACCCGTATTTCGTGCAACCCGAGTTCTTCGCAATTTCTTGCAAACAACTGTCAAGAAAATGTCACTGACTGTTGCTGACGGTCAGCCTGAGAAGCACACATGAAAATATGTAATGTCAGGGGTGGTTTGCAAAACGGGTGAGTGGGGGATTCTAATAAAGCAGCGATGTACCTGTACGGTGTAGCATGAATTCAGCTTTATCATGATCAGATACGGGATATCCAATGATTGTCCAAGCAATTTCTACGTTCGAATCTCTTTAGTAGATGGAGTCTGTAGCAAAACAATGTTGCTAGCACGAAGCGGTCAACCGTTCAAGTAGAATTATGTCTATAGTTGGTTCACGCTAGTTAGTTGTTACATGCATGTAACAAGCTTTCGCCTCTCCCTTCTTTCTTTGGCCCTTACCTCCGTTGGTCGAGCGATGATCGTGGCTATTGTTTCCACAATATCGGCTCATGTAAACCGACCTTGAAACTATCATGGTCAACATGCTGGAGCAACGAGATGAAGGGCTGGAAGGCCACGCAGAAGGCTTCGTAACCTTCGGTTAAGAAACGTCACTGGACCCAGATATAGCAAAGGATCAACTGGCGGTTTGTGAAGTGTCTCCACCAGGCACGGCTGTTCGATAACCTCTGACAGCATTGTATGGACTCTGAAACAGGAAGCAGATCAACCAGCCATCAGGATCGTTTTGGCGCTACTATGTTGTTTTATCAAGAGCCTACCGTGCGTGGCTTGCAACGCAAGCCTCGCCTCGCCAGTGAGCTCCCGCCCTCTTCAGCCTGGTCTTGGCTCGTTGTGGCATGGATGTTAACTACTCACAACGGTAACAGATCTCTCCTCTCGCACGACGTACGGATTTTGTTACCAAGGGTCGCCACGTAAAATACGTCATATGCCATTGTTTGTGTTTCTTGAGGATGAACGTAATATTCTTAGTAAACGGGAACTCTAGAGCCGGTATCCACCATGAGCCAGCCTTGAAGTTCAAGGCTTGAACAATGCACGGCGAGTCCTGGCTGGACATGGTTACAGGGACCCCTTATGAGTTTCCAAGGATTGGTACATTTCCTCGGCTCGGTTTGATATCTCACTGTGTCTGTCTCCGTATTCTCTACATAATACATACCATGGCTTTCTGACACAATCAAAATGGGTCCTTGCCCCCCCCCCAAGAATGCTTAACTGAAAGCCAAGTTCGGCAAACTGGGCCGTTTCTTCGGCCCAAGGTGATGGATGGACCTCTGAGCCGTCTCGGCTGGATCTGCAGATGTGTGGATGAGCTGGTGTTGAGATTCTGGTTACATACGTTTGAATGCCAAGCTGGATCTACTGATTAACTTGTTGGAGACATGACATAGCAAACTATAATAATTACTTCAGGCCACGGCAAGCTTTCCTAAGTGATTTTAACGCGTCTTACAGTGGTGTGTAACCAGCAGCTGAAGTTCTAAAAGAAGGAAAGGGAGCAAAACGAAGACGATAATTCGATGTGGGTTGCCGAAGCTATTGGCTGTATGTGGTTATAACTTACCTATAGTCGTGGAGGTTATAAGCTCAATCATTCCGTGCCGCTGAAGGAAGTAAGAATGCTGTGTATTGAATACCTGCGGCCCATGGCCAAGGTGCAGACCGAGACGAGACTAGAGTGACGTATGTTTCTGTTTGAGGAGTATTATACGAATATAGACCACGTAAGTGAGGGCCAGACCGTCAATGTCATGGGAATGCAAGAATGAAGCCTCGCAGTCCGAGGAATCGATAGACCGAATTGATTGTCTCAAGAGAATAGCTTGTGAACTTTAAGGAACTCATGTATTATGTGAACCGCACTTTACTTGTTTTTGGGTTTGTTTCCTTTACTAGACAGGATCTAGATCTTCCCTGACTGTTATGTATTTAGACGAAAACGTCCAAATTCGAGATGGTTCCGGCAGTTGGAGGTTCGCTCAACTGGGGCGGGGTGTGAAGGTCTCCATCGTTGACAGTTGACAGTTGGAGACACCTGAGGGTAGATAATGAGTCGACAGTGTTCTCGAAGATAGATATTCTCTTCTAGAAACTGACAGCTATTATAGGAACAGTGCTGATTGAACGGTAGAACTACTCAATCTAACATGCGTTTGTTCTTTCTGTCGCTGGTTTATAGGTATCTACATGCAATAGTAGAATTGAGCCATTCAGCCACAAACATTCCTCCCTTGAACTTTCACCACCATCGCAAAGTCCAGATTCGCATCGAAATGCAGTAAGCGCACAGTGCGAAAAGACCACTCAGCTTATCTGGCAACAACAATTGGAGGGCGATCTCCCAACGTGGGCGGGATGATTCGCCAGGCTTGGCTCGGCCGTAACTAGCGGATGCCCCTGAATAGAACAACATCAGCCAGTTCCTGTTGCAGCTACAGTACCTGTACATAGTACCTTGCATCCCTCCAGCAGTTGCCCCTGTACACGCGTCAAATCAGCTTTTGCAGACTTCGGGTGCCACACGGCTGGGGGTACCAGTACCTGAGCATGAGAATTGTCTCGTTCCCGTCATCCACTTTGTTCGTGTTCAACTGGCTGAGGGCTTATTATGTAGTGCTAGTCAGTCAGTCACTGCAGGGTCGGCCACCCGTGCTGAGCTTTGTGGCTCCTCCACTAATATGCATCAAAATGCTAATTTCAGAGGGGAAAACCCTTCCATAACATTTTTTTTTTGATTGCCGCGCCTCACCCTTGATTGATTCCTAGCTTGCCTTGCCTCCAACCAAAATAAGAATAATAGCTCACACCACACCCCCCTGGATGAGATTTGGAGATCTAGTCGACATTGCCTATTCCCCTTTTACCAACTGAAGTACCCTTCTTCATCCCAAGCCATCCCTCTCATTCCTTTTTTCATTTCCTCCCTCTTTCTTCTTCTCGTACCAGAGACGACTTCTTGTCTTGCTGCCTTGTTTCTTCAGTCTTTCTCTTTACCTTATCCCCTGCGAAACCAGGCCACCTTGAACCAAAGTCCAAGGAGATCAACCTTTTTTTCGCCTTTTTCTCTTCTTTGAGACCTTGTCTCTCCTAGGCCCCGCCAAATTGCATATCAAGCATCCCTCGCCTTTTCCGATTCTATTCCATTACAGGACTCGGCTGTCCGTCCGCTCGTTTGCGCGTCCCCCCTAAAATCTGTCTTCAAGGGGTCTCTTATCTACAACCACGACTTTTCTCGCCGACAGCCTCAACCATCTTCAATCGCATCCTTTACATCACCAACAACCAGATTAATCATAATGTCGGCTGACGAAAAGATCCGCGTCTCGGGCGAGACGCCTCGTGCGACCACTCCTGTTCTTCCAACGGTTAACCCCGGTCTCGAGAAGTCACAGTCTGCTCGCGCTTCAGTTCACCCTACTTTCTATGTTATGTCAGTAGTTTTCTCGACTATCCCACGAAGTGACTTGACGACGCGCCAGAACCGTTGCTAACCACATTGTGCAGTGCATGGATTGGTTTTTCATCATCTGTCATTCTGTTCAACAAATGGCTCCTCGATACCCTCAACTTCCGTACGTTATCAACATTATTGGGATATATATGCTCCTTTGCTGACATTTCAACTCCCAGGCTACCCCGTCATTCTAACGACCTACCACTTGACCTTCGCGACAGTCGTCACTCAGATTATGGCCCGATGGACTCCTTACCTTGACGGCCGCAAGACCGTCAAGATGACAGCTCGCGTTTACGTCCGTGCCGTTGTGCCCATCGGTATCTTCTTCAGCTTGAGTTTGATCTGCGGAAATTTGACATATCTGTACCTTTCTGTTGCTTTTATCCAGATGCTCAAGGCTACCACACCCGTCGCCGTTCTCATCTCTGGCTGGATTCTGGGTGTTTCTGCTCCCAACCTCAAGCAGTTCCTCAATGTCTCCGCTATTGTTGTCGGTGTCATCATTGCTTCCATGGGCGAAATCCACTTCGTCACTGTTGGTGTGCTCTTCCAGATGGGCGGTATCATTTTTGAGGCTCTGCGACTTACCATGGTCCAGCGCTTGCTGAGCTCCGCTGACTACAAGATGGACCCTCTCGTCTCTCTGTACTATTTTGCTCCTATCTGCGCTGTCATGAACGGTGTGGTTGCTCTTATTTGGGAGATCCCCCGTTGCTCGATGGCCGAGGTTTACCACGTTGGTCTGTTTACTTTCTTCCTTAACGGTCTTTGCGCTTTCTTGCTCAATGTCTCCGTTGTCTTCCTGGTATGTTTCCCTTGACAATCCCTGCGCAACTTGATACTAACGAGACTATCAGATTGGCAAGACTTCTGCTGTCGTCCTCACACTCTGCGGTGTTCTTAAGGATATTCTCCTGGTCATTGCTTCCATGATGATCTGGGGCACCCAAGTTACTGGTCTCCAATTCTTTGGTTATTCCATTGCTCTTGGTGGCATGGTCTACTACAAGCTCGGCTACGAGCAGATCAAGGGCCACATTGCTGATGCCAACCGACAGTGGGCTGAGTTTGGTGCTCGCAAGCCCATTCTCCGTAAGGTCACCATCATCATTGCTACCGCTTTCCTCATCTTCACCTTCTTTGGTGGTCTTGCTCCCGGTTACTCCTCAGAGGTTGATCCCACTAGACTGGCCAATGAGGTGTCCAACCGTTTCGGCATCAACGATGCCCAGCACGTCTAGAGCTCTGTATTATACGGTCTCAATGTGAAGCAAGACCCGGACGTTTAGTTGACGGGGCGAATGGCGATCTAAGGAACCTCTTTCTATATCCGTTATTTCCTTATGTATTACGCCCAACCAAGTTATTGAACTTGGTCCGAATGTGTCCACAGTCGGATTGACTTGGCGCACTTTTCTGTGGAATGGAGACTTTTTGATATATTCTGTTTGATTGGGGAAGGGAGGGTCTTATGAAGTGTAAAGCCATAGAGCTGGGCGCAGAGCGCGAGGTAGCGGTCCCATGCATGAACCGCATCACGAAAGGTCTAATTGATGTGTAACTCTAGACGGCGTTTGGCCATAGACATGTAGAAACGAAACGGTTAAGAAAAACCTACCATAACAAAAGTTCATTGATCTATTTTCCCTCTTTCGTTTCACCAGGTTCTGTATATGTGTACGTGCAATGTACGTTTTGACAGTAAATTTTAATTCATGTTGTGGATTTCGTCAACCTCGTAGACGTTCAACCGTCAAGAAAAAGTCCTCAAGGTCTATTCAACACCTCATTGATGGCATCAATTCATTGAACGCCGCCAGTGGTATCCTTCGGTCGGGACAACACGTCCGTCCGATCCGCGTTGTATATTGACGCTACAATCACGCGGCAAGTAGAGATCTGGTTGTGATTTAAGAAACTTCATATTGAGCCCATAAAAACCGGCGTTCCTTAATGCCATCGATGCTCTGTACATCCCGCCAACTCCCTAACCGTGATGGAGAAACGATTCCTTTTTTAAAACTCTGCGGTGGGTGGTTAGCAACGCTCTAATTCATGTAAATGCCAAGAGCACTCAGCGGGGTTTGATGCAGCTCTGCTCGAGTGTTATGGCGCAGCGATGGTGTAACATACTGAGAGGGGTGAAGAACCATCGGTTCTTGCCGCTGGTGTATCGCTCCTCGAGCACCTTCTTGACAGTCTTCTTGGCATCCTCGCGCTGGGAAACCTCCTTGAAGGTGTCGTTGGAGACGGCGCCCTTGAGGCCCTCGAGCTCCAGGGTGTAGCGAGTGGGCATCAAGTGGTTGTAGTTGATGACCTTGATGAAAGGCTTGATCTTGTTTCGCTTCTCCTGGCGGGTCTTGGACATGCGGCGGGTGATCTTGGAGGGGTATCGCTCGATGCCGGCAACCAGGGCGTGGCCGAAAGGGTGAGGCTTGTTGCCGTTGTCAACGGGCTGGATGATGACAACCTATATATGAAGAATATCGAGTCAGCGAAATGTTTCCTTGAAGAAAACGACGGTAAAGATCGTTTCCCATCATAGCATTCCTGCGAGTTCTGCGCTCCGTGTCTCGTCATATAAAACACCAATGACCTCTTCGTTTCAATCCCTTCCTTCGACCCTATCTTGCTCGGATGCCGCAGAACTCGGGAAATGCCACGGAATAGCAGTATAAAATCTGTCGAGGTCGTACCTTCTTTCCGGCGTATCTGCCGCGGGTGATGATGGCGACTCGGCCGACCTTGAGGAACTTCATCTTGTCCGGCGGTGTGTTGTCTGCTGGTTAGTGAAGTTGCGAGGAGTTGTCAAGACAAGTTCAAATTACGCACCAAAATATTTTGTGTGGGCTGGTGGCAAGCGAGACCCAGCTAGTCACATGACAAGCTTCCTTCCATTTTTCGGAGCGTCCTGTGTGAGGGGTCCGTGCATGAGGACCTGCCCTGAACTTTTCGAGGCACTCATTCTGTATTACCTAAGCTCGTTGGCGGCTCCAATTTGTATGGATGGGTGGGTGTTAGGCAAAGCTCCTCCATGGAGCCACCTCACCTCATCATTGTTCATATACTTGATAAGATAGGAATATCACGATGCCTGCACCAGCATATATCATTTCCCGCGCTGCGGATCCAATTTTCGGTGTCTTGATTGGCCTTTCAGCCGCTGCCACCAGAATCAACCGTGAAGAAAAGGACAAAGGTCGAACAACTCAACAGACTCTTGAAGCTGCACGACGGTAATCCCGCAAATCATTAGCTGGAAATAGGACAAAAATTGACTAACAACATAGGCGAGTTGGACTTTCTTCCAAGTCTTCGTAATTATGTCTGGGCTTGCTTTGGCACCTGAGTCACTCCTGGTTTTGCCAACTTTCAAGATCATAATGGCATGTCAAGCCTTTTTGGATATTCTATCTCATTATGTACATGCACTTAGTCACCAAAAGATGGACCATATTCCTTCTTCATCGCTTCTCGAACAATTTGTCCGCAGAGTTTGGCCGTTGGGTTGACACTCACGGCCAAACCCTTTGCAATTGGATTTCCATACCTTCCACCAAACGCCAGGTCTCGAGATGCGGCCCCCTCAAAGTCGAGCCTTTCCCATTTGGATTCTTTAAGGGTCTCATCGATATCCAAAGAACGACTTAGCATTAGTCTCGCTGTTTTCAGATATAATGCAGCTCTTTGGGTGTGAGCCATAGACAGAGTGCGCGCAGCCTGAGGAGAAATAGGCCTGGTTGGTGATGAAGGGGTGAGGAGTGCGATTGACGCTTCGATATCGCTCAATGCTGTTACAACAGCTTTTTTCCTTTCCGCCTGGTTGGGTGACTCTATCAAGGGCGCGGAGTTGTCTCTGGTATCGGAGAGCATCATCGCATCTCCGTATAGCCGCCTGAGGATCTGTACACGGTTGTTTCTGGCACTGGCGTAGTTGGGATACTCAGCAATCATGCTCTCAACCGCCGAAAGGCTTTGCTGATAACCCTTGACAGCAAAATCTTTTCCTTCTTCAGATCCAAGACTCTTCAACTGGGTCTCAAGGCTCTGGATGGAACGAATTATGTCTCGCTCCCTCTCGACTACTCGCTCATATATCGTGGCATCTGTAATGTTTGGGTCCCGTGGTAATGAGGAGTCGAGAACGATACCGGCATATGGGTTTGACTCCGGATCCTTGATTTTCTCGAGGATATTGATATCGTGTTTGCTTAAGCATACAGATGCCATTTTGATTGTTGTCGAGCAGTGGCTGAGCAGATGAAGATAACTCAGTGATTCAATTTGAGACCCGCGATTCTGATGTTCGGCGAGGACGATAGATTCAGGAAACTGCCCCTGGAGGTGTAGATCCTGGAACGTTCGGGATCTGATGTGACGTGCTGAGCGACAGAGATGGCGCTGAAAAGGGCTGGCTCAGGGTTCTAAATATCATTCCTGAAATGAGCATGCTAGATAAGCCGACCTGCTTGAGAGGCGTCTCGGCTTTAGCGGGAGATGATCGATACTCATGCGACTAGTTCTCTGCATTGTCGCGCATCTCTCATTCGCAAGGATGTTTCGGCCGGCTTTGCTGCTGACAGTTCCGCAGTCCATCACAGGGCATGCCGCCATAGAGTGCTTGTTAAGCCGTGTTGGGACTTCTGGAAGTAGTCGGCCAATGTCGGCTTGGGGCGGCTGGCGCCGCAGCGGGACACTCGGCCGGGGAAGTTCCGCAGTGATAACCTCACAACCACCATCAACAACCTTCGGCACTACCGCCTTTGAAATCGATCAATTGGGCTCTCTTGGCTCTGTTGATGATATCAATCAGACCGCCGTCTGACGCGGAAGCCCCGCGCGTGACCCTTAACCCTGCCATGACGGGCATGGCTTTGCTTTCTTACGCCGCAAACCCCATTGATTCCCAGTTTCATTGAAACTCTGAAAGCCAACGAGGATGTTACCGATGGATATGACTGGTATGAGCTATCTCCTGCTTATCCTGGCAGGCCTGTCTTGGGCCGTATAATGCCTTCTCCAGGCGGAGCCGTTCCGTGTGAGAAATGACAAAGAAACAAGCAATACTTGTTGCTTCATGGTTAAGCCGGGCTTGAAGCAAATTGGGATTTCTTACATATATTCGTCTATAGCCCCCATCTCATCCATAGCCATCAGTTCAAGTCAGTTAACAACTTCCTGCATACCTAGCTTCTCGAAGCCACCACACGGAAACAATTCGACCCTAAAACACAAGCCTCAAACAAACGTTTACTCTATTCTGATATCAAAGACTCACCCATCAAACCGTCTGTGTGTCAATGTCCCCTTCTGCCATCACCAACTCCCCTCCTCAGCAGGCAGCTCAGCCTACTACTGTTCCTATCACTTCTGCCCTAGACCAAGCAGATAACACTTTTGCGGTTCAGCCGCCCCCTAACTTCACCGGCTATGATCACATAACCTGGTGGGTTGGCAATGCCAAACAGGCGGCCTCATACTACACCAATCTTTTTGGCTTCAAGCCCATCGCATATAAGGGGCTCGAGACTGGAAGCCGATACTTCGCCTCGTATGTCATTGAGAACAACGATGTCCGCTTCGTTTTCACCTCGCCTCTGCGATCGGAAGCTCATTTTCCAGACGATGAACCTATCTCCAAGTCGGACCGAAAGCTTCTCAAGGAGATGTACGCTCATCTCGAACGCCATGGCGACGCCGTGAAGGATGTTGCCTTTGAGGTCGAGAATGTCGACGGAGTATATCACAAGGCGGTTCAGGAGGGTGCTATTGCTGTTCAAGACCCTAAGGTCAGCAAGGACAAGGAGCATGGCTCCGTCTCCACAGCCGTCATTTGCACATATGGTGACACCACCCATACCCTCATCTCCCGTCAAAACTACACGGGACCCTTCCTCCCTGGCTACCGAACCTGGAAGAAGCACAGTGCCACTGTGTCTCTGCCAGATGTTCCCCTGGCCCGCATCGACCACTGCGTCGGTAACCAGTCGTGGAACGAGATGGACTCGGCCTGCGCTTTCTACGAGCAGTGCCTTTCCTTCCACCGTTTTTGGTCTGTGGACGATTCACAGATCTGTACCGAGTTCTCAGCTCTGAGCTCCGTTGTCATGGCTTCACCAAATAACATTGTTAAGATGCCCATCAATGAGCCAGCTCTCGGCAAGAAGAAGTCCCAGATTGAGGAGTACGTCATCTTCAACTCTGGACCTGGCGTCCAGCATATTGCACTTCTAACTCCCGATATCATCACTGCCGTCTCAGCCCTACGCGCTCGTGGTGTCGAGTTCATCGACGTTCCACCTTCATATTACACTGACATGCGCCACCGTCTCAAGACAGAGCGTCGCAACTGGGAGCTCAAGGAAGAATTTGAGACTCTTGAGCGTCTCAACATCCTAATCGACTACGACGAGGGTGGTTACCTGCTTCAACTATTCACCAAGCCCCTCATGGACCGACCCACAGTCTTCATTGAGATCATTCAGCGCAACGACTTCGACGGCTTCGGCGCTGGTAACTTTAAGAGCTTGTTCGAGGCTATTGAGCGTGAGCAAGCTGAGCGTGGCAACCTGTAAAAGGGATGTCTCTGAGATTGGTCATATCGATGAGGGGAAATCAAAATTGCATCACATATGCATATACATAGCCCTTCTTGCATGCGGAGTATTCAAGGAGAACCAAAAATTTGTTGGAGCATGAGATGAGTTTGCGATGGCATGTCGTTATTGCAATACTGGACAGCGATACACCACACCAGTGCCTACGTAGCGATTTGCCCACAGGATTCTTAGACTGAAAAACAATAAAACTTGACAGAAACTTTAGTTCCTAATGCGCCGCTTCCAGGTCTTTATTTGCGATGCTTACTCACAGTATTTATGACATGGATGAATGTTGCCTCTTCTTTGTTCGCTCCTGGGATAACAACCTCCTTTCTCTCTTATCTTAAGCTACACATAATGACACATTGTTTTACACATACAGTTTCAACCTCTATGTCATTACAACATCACCGTTGGTATATGCCGCTGTGCCGTTCGGCTCACCCGATGAGGCAGCGGCATCTGTCTTAGATAATAAGCTCTGGCAGCCCGGGCAGTTGTGGACAACCTCATGGGCAAAGACGTCACAGTCGATGCAAAAGTGTTGTCCACACACTTCACATGCATATCGCCCACTTTCACTGACGCCCTTGGCTGTCTTTGGGGCGCCACTGTCTTCTCTAGACTTGTCGGGTGCTTTGCCCTTTGGTGGCTCAGGGAATGGCGCTAAGCATGAGAAGCAGGCTGCAGAGCGGTTGGCTCTAGTCCAGGGCACCTCGACCCAGTTCCGTAACGGGAAGAGATGATGATATGAGCGGGCAAGGTGAGTCGATAGAATAAGGGTGAGGTCACAAGCTGGACACTCAGCTGGGATGCGGCACACACGAGCGCCACAACGGGTGCAGAGATATCCCTCTCGGAACGGCCGATTATGGCACGCGCAGTAACTTGTAGTCCCGTTAGGAACAAGTGTTCGGGACGGGAAGCCCATCATGAGAAGACTGGCTGTGCTCTGTTCCGCCGTGCGTGTCACAGGGGGTGTCGTGGCTGCGAGGAAAAGTTCGCGGAAATGGACCTCGTCCATCGCGATATTGTATTGTGACTCATCACCGGCATTCGTTCGTGAGCACAGATCAGCGCAAATAGCTACCTGGGCGGAAAGACCGACAATCGAGACACGTATTCGATCCGTTATCAGGTTGCCAATGGTTTCATGGATATCGCCGGGGTCGCTCGATAGTAATGCGCCATAGATAATGAGTACTTCTCGTGTGCCGTGAGAAGGCGCATGGCTATAGCAAGTCAGTTCGACTATTCCTCTATTGTGGCCCAGTTAGAAACTCACAACAGAGCTCCCCGACACATCTCCAGAGCGTTCTGCAAGCTTGGGTTGCCTTGGGGATCTTCGTTCTCCAGCCCTTTTAGCTTTTCCAAGTGTTCTGTCGGGTTTCCTCCAACATCGCTAATCCTCACAGCAACTCCATCTCTCATACCAATGATTCCTAGTTGCGAAATAGGATTTTGTTCAAAGAACTCTCGCACAAAGGCTGCCGCGTAGCTCAGCATGAGGCGATACCTTGTAGGTAGCAGATCCTTCTCAGTCATAGCGAAGGACATATCCAGCACAAGCACCATATGTCGAATAATTCCTCTTTGTAGGGGCGTCGTATCGCGTAATAATCGCTTCCGCTTCTCGGCCTCAAGCGCTGTGAGACTTAGTATTCCATCTTCTTCCTCTGGTAGATTCGTCTCCCAAGTTCTTTTCGAGACTTCCCATGCTCTAGCTGAGTCGCCTTTTCTCGATTTGGCAGATTTTCCTTTCGCCGCTTGAGGATCGTCGTCTGTGACGCGGTGATCCATGAGATCATCGTCCGACATGTCGGCGACATACTCGCCGTCAGAGTCGGCCATGGTCGTGGTTGTTTAGACCGTGCCTTGGTCAAGAGACGAAGAGGTCGAGGGCGGTTTTGGTAATATGATCGAGTTATAGAGTCGGAAGCAAGCCGATGGCTTGCTTTGGGGGTAATGTCGGTTAAGAAGGAGAACAACGAAGATGTTGATGATGGTGACGGAATCAAGTTCACAAGGCTGAAAGAGGTTTGCAGCCTTGCCTAAGAAGATCCACTCTTAAAGTTTTAGAGTTGTACCTGACCAATCGCGCAGTCGCAGGAAGAAGCTTGGTTTTTTGGTGGAGTTTGGCGGCGACCGACTGCTACGATATAACAGCCATCACGACATGGCATGTTATTCACATAACTGACATTGGGGTAGGGTCAGCGTAACAGTTCATCTAATTTTCAAAAGTTGTTCTTTCAGTTTTTAAATTAACTTCGATTTCTTATGCATTAATCGCTCATCAGGGTATAACTTCGAAGTCGAAAACTAATAAATACTATATCCAAGCTGGCGTATAACAGGTTATTCTACAACAGCATGTAGAACCATACAACCCAACAACTATTCTCTTATCCAGGCCTATTGGCAGAACTACAACGCGATCCTCCTTCCATATCTCACCATGATTCGCAGATAACTCTTCTTCATGTAAATACGCAACCACCAGTCTATCGAGTTGCGTCGCATAAATGGCCGTACAACCCAAATGAAAATCAACTTCGTTTTACTCCATAAAAAAATCGTATTCGTCAACGTATGTACGTCGTTCGACCGTGAGCTCGGCCACCGAGTGTAATGAGGGATATCGAAACCGAATTAAAAAGAAACGCCACTGAACGCCGTCCCAAGAAAAATACCGCCAAAATGCTCATGTGCCGCATCAGGGGTAGGTGTTGGTTACCGGCATGGGCCAGTCATCCTCAGTAATACTGGACCAGAAAACCCAAACCATGATAACGGATAACAAGGTGAAGAGCGTCTGGAAAAGGGCGCCATCAATCTTTCCACTCGTGCCGTCGCAGATATACTTGCTGATCGCGTAGTTGAAGACCTGACCGATGGCGAAAAGAAGGGCTGCGGCGGCAAGATAAATCATAGGACGCGTCTCGCCCAGAATTCGAATGACAAGGATAGCCTCAAGAACAAGGAAGGCGACGAGGAGGATTAGAGGGACAAGTTGGTAAAGGACGTAGAGGGCGATGTTTCGGTTCCTGGGAGCATCGTAGCTATCGTCCCAGTAGCCAGTCCACGAGAAGCCAGTGTCGAGGGCGATGTAGCCAGTTCCAATAAGCAACAGAAGAGCCGAGATGGCAATTAGAGCCATCGAGAGTGGCGTTCCATCGTCGATGATCTGGTATCCAACAACGGCATTAAGCATTAGAATCCAACATGTGGCAATGATCATGCCAATATGGATAGCAGAGAAAGCCTGATCTTGTTAGTACACTGTGAAGCGAAAGAGAATCAGCAGAAAAGAGTCGCGGTCTTACAATTCTCACGGTGCTATTCAGTGGAAACTCTCCTACTGAAAAGATCTCGCATATACTGATGATGATGTAGCCGATGAGAAACATTTGCATCTCCCTTCGACCAACGGCAGCCCGCTTCTTCTCGGATCGCAACAGGAGAAAGACGGCGGTAACAATGGCAGCTCCGGCGAGGAGGATTGATCCTAAATTTCCCAGATGTCGCCCTCCGCTCAGGGAGATACCCGTGAGCTCGCAGCCTCCCCAATTACCATTCTGGTCGTGATTCTGGGATAGAAGCTATCGACGATCAGTAAAGTCCCCATTGTTTCCGACTCCACATGACGATGTATGGCGTAGGCAGTAGGTAGGAAGGTCGGACATACATTACAGACTGGGAGAGTCGAATCTCTGCAAAAGTCCTGTTGCACATAAATTAGAACGTGAACTCTGTTGAACGACAGAAAATCGAGGGCGAACATGAAAATTTCCAAATTCGGTAGACCCCATTGTGATTGCGGATGCGAAGCTCCTTGATCAAAGGGGGTGCATCCACAAGCAACCACAATTGGGGAGAGTAGAGTAGGTTGAGTTCGAGATTGGAGTCGACCGAGCAACAGAATTACAGACAAAGGAAATTCGGGAGGACGCTTAATCGTATAGGTTTCGTCGGATTTTCGTACAGATAAATCAAAGATGAAGACGCAGAGTAGAATCAAGGAAAGAGGATTTTCTCGGCCCCTGGTCAAGCGAGTGTTCGTGCGGTGGTTGACTTGACGGTGTCGTTGCTAGGACAGGGCTGCGGGTGGCTGGTGGAACGACAAGCTGTAATTTCGCGGTGTGTCCAGCTCCTCAATCGAGAATGTAGGAAATTTGCGACAAAGCTGGAGATGCTGCGGATAACAATTAATAACGAATTGATTTTAGTGAGAACAATTCTGATGCAAGATGCGATATCCAAAGCAAGTCAGATCGTGACGTTAACGGGCTGATTGATACAGGAAGAGATGGTTGGCATACACACACGCACGCGCGAAAGAGAGGCGGCGAGAGCCAATATAACATAACGACCCAGTGGGCCTCTAGCAGGTTTTTGGGTTAGGTAGTCTCAAGCGATGGAGGACACCCAGTTCCAGGGTCGCATCACATTGAAAGCCCCGTCTACGCCAGACCAGGGCAGGCGAGCAGGGAGAGACTCAGCAGGGTTTCCTTGGATGGCAAGTTCCCAATTCGTTCCGTTGGTCAAGTTCGGTAGCCTTGGCCCGTGTTCCCTAGGCGCAAAGGTACTTCTGCTGATGGCTCTCTGTTTCTGCTTCTGCGTCGGCTTCTGCATGTTGTGTTGTTAAGGTGGCCCCACGCCAACCTTACGCTCACGGGGCATCAAGATGCGGGCTCGCTATTCCCCGGTCATTAACTAAAACGCAGGTACCTACTGCTAAATGGCCGCTGAGTGGCTGCTGTAGCGGGCTTTCGAGTAAACGCTAACATATTTGCTGTTAGTGATTGGCTCGGATCATCAAATTGCGATGGGCCACGCTTGATGAAGCCGGGGTCAATGAGATTGCTGTTGCAGGCATGAGGCAACCTCTTCTCGTGCTCTGAATTGATAAGTTGAGTTGATCGAGCCTACGAGCTTGTTCACAAAACGCATGGTCTGTTCAAGAGGGAGGGACTGAAGGGTGGAATGGCATCATATTGAAGTCAAGCATCCAAGCCTAGACGAGTCACAGGTCGAGCTGTTGTTGAGTGCAAAAATCTGGCAGACAAGGTTGTAAGGGAGACTCGGATAACGAAAGCCATGCTTACTTTGTTTATTTGTGTTATACATTCTCGTATTGGTGAATAGTACCCAGACTGGCATAGGGCTTTGATCTTTCAGCGTCACATCCCACCAATCGACAGCATGTCTGGAGGGTACCTCATAGAGATGTAAGAGGCGCGCCATGCAAGTCACGATGTAGGTGGATGTCGGTGCATATGAACTCATTTACGATACAAACCAACCACCCCTCAATTTGATCTTAAAGAAATCGGTTATAGCGTCTATTTCTGGCCTGTATCGGCCGTCTTGCATCGCGGGCTTCTGCATCTCATGGTTCACATCATCATTGGTCTCTAACTTGAGTACTGATGCCCTCAAACATGACGCTAAATGCTGTGTAAGGATATTGAAGGCGGGTCGTAGTGCAGCCGTTTCGTTTCACTCGTCCAATTGCGGCCTAAAGCAAATTACAGTCTTGGCATTGGCTTTTTGGTGGCGCTTTATGCTCAATGCTCTAATCTCAATATCAATGATCCTCTCTAGCGATGAATCACCCGCATGATTCTTGTTGCGAAGCGAGACGACTCCCTTCGCCTTTACCCCGTCCTCTGCCAAATGGCCCCATCCCTCGCTCCATATGGAATATAGACGTTGGTCAAAGCCCTATAAAGCTCATGCCCTGCTCAATATGTGTTCAATTATGTTATTATACGTACAGTACTTGCCCTTGGCCCAACGACCCATGCCTCCCTTTGAGCTGCTAACTAGCACGTCTCCAAACTTGGAAGCTCAAATTGCCAAGAGGTTTCTGAATGCCCGCCACAGCCGGCCAAGGAACTTGTCCAATACCTTACCGGTCTGCTTTCAATTCCATCTCATCCGTCGTTGCCACAGCCTTTTGGAGATCGACAACATCAGCCACGTCGCACAGGTGGCCCACATTCTATTCTTGCTTCCAGCTTCATCGATATTCACTTCAATTTCCTGCTTGAGTAACCTTTCCACCATTTGGGCTGAATCCAGACCCCGAATCCGTAGCTTTTTACATCAGCGTGCAGCTGATCGTTGAGTTGGTCAGCAGCTAAACTTATTTTTCCCTAGTTGATCGTCTGTGCCAGCAGACCCTGCTTTGTTTCAGAATCACGACAAAGTTGCTTCATCAACTCTTGGAGACTTCTAACTTAACACTGCAATTGGTGCTTCAGGTTTTCAACGTCTTGTTTCAGGCCTGTTTTCAACACCGCATTGCGTACACCGACCTAGGGGTCCAAGAAGACTACGACAACTTTCTAATTAGGTAGGAAACAATACATAATAGCTAGGTAGTCAACAAGCATGCTAAGCTCAACTGATTTATCCTATAGTACCCTAAACTCGTCTAAATATTTCTGCCACTTAGGCTCCAAGTCTCTTGCTTTCTTGCACCCCGTAGATACACTCCGTATGTGCTACATACTAATTAACCCAGAACTTGCCAATGTAATGAACCCTTGAGAACTAAGGTCTTTCATGCATGTGGCGCAGCATCCTCCAAGCTCGTTATCTTGTGGCTGCATGTAGTACATCTTAACCATATTTTTGAGGTGATGCCGTTGCTCCAAGCTTAATCGATGTTCCTGAATTTGACACGTGTAGGGGTGACGACCAAGTGGCGAATATTCTCATCTTCCGGGAACTAGCTTTCCTGTCCTTCACAGTCCTCGACTTCGTTATCAGCAATACTATCATCAAGTGCTATGTCTATCCGTAGCTGGGTCAGTATACGTTCATGGGATAATTTCTGTGTCCGTCCGAAGTCTGAAAAACCAGTCTTATCTAGCCAGCCAGTAGGCATTGTATTATTGCAGTTACCGTAACAACTATACTCATTATCAGCTTGAATATAATTGTGATGTTCATGATATTCTATAACACTTTGTGCAAACGCAAGAGTGCAAGAAGATAGGTATAGGGTATCCTACCTAAGTCCATAAGTTTCTTTTCTAATGACTATTAGTTAAGCTATGAAGTTAAGCAGAATATAACTACTAGCATCTATATCCATTTGTCCTAATGGATGTCTCATATGTGCGGTAGTACTCATAGGGCTAAGATTCTTCATCTGAGTCGCGGATCATATCTAACGAGTGGATATGATTATGACACTGGAACTACAACACGTACCGTGTTTCAGCCAGTGATATTTTCAAGCAAACTATCATACAAAATGGCCTGAACTAACTATCGTAAGGGTCGAAAATGTTGAAAGGTTGGCTTGAAAGGTATACTAGAATGGTATGCCAGAGGGTCATAGATGTGGATATCAGCTACGACTACGAAAAGCCTACGAGAATCACTCAGGTCTCAAGCCCCTTGAAAAACCAACACTTGACTCAATTATACTGAAGCTACTGAGAACGTGTGGATACGTATATATTGACACAAGACGTTGAGTAATACCAAGTTGCGATTCCAGCTCAACCACCACTACCCAAGGTGCACAATGACAAAAAAGCTGAAGACCGAAGGCAACAAACACGAATTTGCGTGCGAAAAGGTACTTCAGGCTATTTAGCGTTAGGCCTTAATTATATCTACTATAAGGCTGGCGGTATTTCGTAGTTATAGAGCGCCCCTATCAATGGAACAGACGAAGACAAGAACTACCACAGCATGCAATGAACGAGTAGCAAACGAGACGAAACACGAGAATATCATGTAACATCAAATTTAACTATATACGTGAGGTAGGGGTTCCTACTTGACTTGAATCGATTTCTTTTCAGAGGTCCAAAAACACCGCGACCCATCCGCAGGCAGCAAAGGCCTGCGACACAAACATCAGTGACCACCCCAACCCAACTATAAACGTCGCCTAGGATGATTCATAGGAGATTTTGATCCCATGTATATACCGAAGATGTTTCTGGTACCACAGGATCCTGTTATTCACACGTTTCATGTCCGTTAGTCTGCCAGACTCATACTTGAGTGAGCCTATGAACAGCCCAACGCAAATGACACGGAGGGTTATATGGGGCGTTCGGAGCTCAAGGGTGAACAGATTACATGAAACTAGGATGTAGTGTTCTGAACCTCTTCTCAGAATCGATAGGTCTACTTTACTTACGTATCACATTCTTGCTCTTGTTGCTGATCCTACTTGCCGGCAACCAAAAGATCTGGAATGAAGTTCACAAAAGTGAGAGCCACCACATCTATTTTTAGGTGGTTCAAGATTTCGGGTTGTCTATGAGGACTTCTATGCACTCTTGTAATTCACAGGTTATGCTTGTTGTCCGAAGACTGTGATTTGCTCACGACAACTGCACAATATCTCTCCCATTATGCCTATTATAATAGAGGAAGATCCTCATCAGCGAAGATATAATCAAGCATATGAAGAAATACAGAGTTAGAACTGATCATATTTAATCTCTATGTCTACCCTTCATATGGCTTGACCAGAGCGAATGTATATGCCTAACATGATATACACGATTACTATGAACCAAGGTCTCATCTGACAAGAGGCTGGGCCCTGACATAAAATCACGCGACTGGTGGAACAGGGGACAATGTAATTCGCCAGTTTGACAGCTTGTTTTCAAAGGGTCGGTCAACATTAGATCGTCATGTTCTAATCTTTCAACCTTGCTACATCCTAGTATACGATAACACGGTCCATCATTGAACTTGAATGTGTATGAACTTCCTGATAAGCATTGCCATTTAAAGCAAAGGTCCATATTGCTTTCAGAAATCCGTGATTAGGCCATCAATGTATCAAGTCAACAACTGCTGTGAAATCTTGCAAAAGCGAACATCTCGCATTTGACAAACTCGATTATGGATCCTGCCCAGTTCCACAAGAGTCAATAATGGAGATGGAGTGACGTAGTTGGGATCCACCACGAGTCAAGCGGGCCCGCCAACATCAATATCTCAAGAAGACGATAGGCGGACGACCAAATCACTGCGAACCTGAATTTACCCTGGACTACCAGTTGTGTGAGTGGAACTCGAAGAACATATTGAGATTTGAGTCTTCCCTCTTTGCGATAGCGTATTCTTGGGTGGAGGACAAAGTACTTGATAAGTACATTAGTTCTCACATGCCATGAAGTCTGGGGGTTACTTAGTGTGTGGAGAGAACATCCTCGTGAACATTGATTTCGTGGGGAAATACCAACGATCGGAACCGACCTCTTTTAATATTGGATCTTGGTCAAGATCAGGTTGATCTGGGGTTACAAAGGTTGTGAGCTGCCTCGAAGACTCATGACAAAAGACGAGGGGGGAGCCAATGGCTCACCTGTTCACCAACACGTCTCAAGTTGTAGATGAGGATAAATCAAATTGCATGAACTGCGCATGTCCTGTCAGGAGGGAATTAATGGAACCTGCATATTTCCAGCTTCCCTTCCACAGTCACACTCGAGTTCCAACTGAATGGGTAACAAGGCATGTGACTGGTTATGCTTGCACAGCCTTGGATGCGATTACGAGTCAGATCTATCAGCGCTTCATCTGACTTGTCTCAGCTGAGGAGAGATCTTTTCAGAGTGGCATCCTTATTTTGCTCTTCATTGAATGAGAGCAATAGCGGTTTTTATCGACAAAGCTGCCTGTGAATCCCCACTATGGCTGTCTTGGCTCTATAACGCGTCCACACACCCCACACTTCACGATAGTTCGAAATGACCTACGACCGACAGCAAGCTTGCCAGCTTGCCCCGAGCGCCTATAGTAAAAAGCGTGGAGAAGTGCCCGCTTGTGAACGTGGAGTCTCCAAGACATATTCTCATCGAGTCAAACTGCAAGCATGTGAAGGTACTGTATCCGTAAGACCGTTGAAATTCAGAGTTTAAGGATGGCAGAGATGAGCCATTGTTACCCCTGAGAAAACGGCAGAAATTGAAACTGGATAGAGCGAACTGACTGATGATCAGGCAATCAAGCAAGATTAGAGATTGGGTAAAGTGGAATCGCTACTGTACTTGAGATAGAGTAGCGAGTATGGAGATCAGACGCAGACAGCCCAGTTAGTACAGTGCAAGAATTGGATGCAATGCAGTAATTAGATCCTACATACATCTCAATCTGACAGCCCAGGCCAGGCAAACACGACCTCGACCTCCTGAAAGCCTCCCCTGAACGGCAAACTCCCGTACATACTATTTTCCAGCAGCCGTCCCCTTGCTTGCTCTCGATCGAGTTTTAGTCGTCGACTTGTCCTATCCCTCAAGTTACTGCCCTTCCTTCATCTTGAACAGCATTTGCTTCATCTATATTCCCCCTTAGTTACCAACCTTCATCCTTATCATCAAATCACCTCTTTTCGTCCCGTTTTCCTCACCCTTAAGTCGGTCATTTTCCTCCCAAACGGATCTCTTGCACTGTACTAACTGGGC
>JABEEM010002461.1:0-19084 GCA_013363185.1 Fusarium secorum | reverse complement strand
ATCTGATGGTGGGAAGTCAGTCAAAGCACCAACCAGACCATCAAGTCAATCAACGGATCTCTATAGCAAGTCGCGAGTTCCAATGGCGGTGGCTGAGGGTTGATGTCTAGCGGTGTATTGCTCAACGTATAGCCAAGACTTATATGATCCTGTCGTGCGCTCGGTGACTGCCAAAGATTTTATAGTTTCTGAGCTGAAAAGCGGTCACGGTGCTTCACACGCTCCAGCATAGAACAACACTGAACTTGATGAGTATATTCCAATGTAAGGATGTTACTGAGGATAACTGGTTGCGTTAATCTCGGGCTGTAGCTGGCCGTTTAGATGGTGGACCACCGTGATCGTGCGGTCGTTTTGGCAATTTCTCAGCGAGATTATTAGATAGATCCTTGCCTTTCGTTCCAGGTAGGTGATCCAGAGGCCTTGAAGTGTTATGCTGCATATTGGATTTTGGAGCAGTGGTTTGGGATGCTATAGAGATCCGTTGATTGACTTGATGGTCTGGTTGGTGCTTTGACTGACTTCCCACCATCAGATGGGCAGAGTTCGGAGGACGACTGGCTGATGTCTCTTCTGCCACACCCTGAGATTTAGCGATATCAACAGCCATCTGGCACGCCGCACCTTCGTGTTCTTGTGCGCTCTTCGTGTTATCCTCGTCCACTCCCACAGGTCTGTCTGCCACAACTGCTGGTTTTGTACCGCCAGTAGGCTTTGGCTTTCCCTCTGGCGTTTTGAGAGTGCTTTGAATCGGCGGATGAATGAATCCAAAGCATTTCGATACCTCTGGCAGCACTTGAGGTGAAGGGACCTTTTCTGATATAAGGCGTGTTGAGACTGGAGTATTAAGATATCCACTATTCGGTGTTATAGAATGGAAGATCCTGCTATATTCGGCTTTTCGTTCCTCGATGGTAGATATGCTCCACGTGTTGTACTTTATCTCAAAATCCTACAAAAGCTTTCTCTGTTCCACTAATCCGTTCTGGTTAGCTCTTATTGTGTCGTCGATTTCGATATTAAATGAAATCCTTCGTTTTTTCAACCGTTCTATCTCATTCACCCTGCCTTCAATACCCTGATAAATTTTGCGAACAATCTCTCGTGCTTGACCAGCGGCCTCATTATCTTTGGCTGTCCAGTGTTCGCACTTGGTATCCCACAGCGCTTGTTTTGTGTGATCCCCATTGCTCTCGGACGTGTTATTGGAGGGAGCCTCGAATTCAGATTGCACCCCGGTCATTTTGGATAAGCTCACGGCCCCCGAGATGTCTTTGGTGCAAAGAAAAAGTGCTCAGGGAACTGGCCAAAAGAGGATGGGAATAGATGTTCTGGTAGGATGCAGCAGAAGTGTGATGCAGAGAGGGATAAAGTTGAGCTCCCCGAGTTTGAGCAGCGAAGTAAGTTTGCAGAGAGTCGAGAATTAGGATGAGAGGAATATTGTCTTGCAGTAGGATGCAGAAGGGCATGACCTCACGGCGGAAGTGCTACTTAATATACCTTGGGCTGTGAGGTCCACTTCAGTCGAAATGGCCATCTAAACGATTACTGTCGCCCCTGAGTTGTTACATACACCCTCGTCCCTCCGATCATCCCCTTCTTGGATAGAACGTTACAAATGTTAAGGTGAAGTGTGTTGGCCGCCTCTTTGAAAGTTAAGGAACTTGGTTATGTTTGGATTCTTGTAAGATCTAATGGTAATTTTGGATTTATATAAATCTAGGAAAGACCAAGACTGGTGCTTTGAATAAACATTCACTCACTGCGCGCAAAAGCTAACTCATAAATACTCATCGACTTCCGGCAAGTTCCCAACGTGCCCTTTGCCTCTTTGAACGCAGCCTTACTTTTTGTTCCCCCCTGAACAAGATGCTCACCTTTTACCGGAACCATCGAGTAACGATTAATGAGCGTACAGTGTGCGTCATTAACCGTAAAACTAGCAAAGCTGCGATGAATATCCACAATTCGATGTGAAAGAGTCGCTCATAGCGCAACAAATTTGTGATGCGAGTCCGTTTCTTAACGATGGCAAGAAGATCATCATCCTGCTAACGCTCCATTACCGAGCTCTGGACGCTGGCTAGCCCGGTAGAGGGTGGCCACAGCCGATAGGCAAGCGGGTCTAGAAGCCAGGACAGCCGTGTAGGTCGAAGGGGTGCATAAAAGAGGCATATTCCATCATACACTGCCCTGGGCGACCGTGTACAACAGTTGGCAAGGCAGAGGAGTCCACCGCCATGTCCGAACCCATCACATCAGTATACTTGTCGACCATGTATAAGCCCGGAAGCCACTGAGTCATAGCGATAGCCCTAACGACATGCCTGGCGGGCCAAATTTCCTCCCCATGCAAAGGAGGATCGTCAATCGCCACAGCGGCAACAGCGCACAGCAACAACATGCGAATATCATCACCTCCCAGCCTCGTCTTGACAGTTGTAGTATATCAGCTGCAGGGGGGTTGAAAGCTGACTGGACATGAACCAAAGCGCACGGGTGCTTAAATTTGATGGCGTGGTATTTCAATTAGCTGATGTTGCATGGGAGGTTAGCGCGATATGGAACTGTACCCCTGAATCCTTGTCTCAGCAGCCTGCAGCGGGTAGGGCGTGCGCGACCTCTAGCCGCCAGATTATGCAATGACCTGGGTGGGGGACCATAACAAGCGAGCTTGGGCATGAAAACCTCTGATAGGCCCGTCTCTCCACCGTAAATCCTGTCGAGCGTAAAGAGACAACACCAGGGGTAGACAGGGATACACGACGCCAAAGTCTCATGCGCGAAAAGCAAGTAATAGTGGGAGGTACTCTTCGAGGTTTACAAAGTACACAACAGCTTGAGAACAGGGATATCGCGCGACCCATGTTTATCAGCTACATCAATACCTGGCGGGGCGCGCAGTCCGCAGAGTGACTTTTGTTGGTATGACGGGATGATTCTGTCACGGTGGCTCTAACAGCCGTGAAATGAAGTATCGACGCATATGGCTTGTCCACATCGCGACAGGGATCGGCATTGAATGAACCGCATGCGTGAACGAAGCTAGTGAAAAGGCTCCATGGGTATTTCCTGTTTTGCTCCGGCTCGCTTTACCTGTCTGCTCAGTCTGGGAAGAAGCCTGCTTATGCCACTATCAAACCAGGCACGTTTCTATGGCAATGATCAATTATAAGGAGAAGACGCGATGGTGTAGTGAACGTTTTGACTGAGATCGCCTTTTTAATGACTAACTAATTCGACAAACTATCTTGTCCTTGCCGGCTTTGGCTGGCAGCATGTCGACATAATTGAAGTCTTGCCGTCGACCACCAGGAACCGCCGGACACTCAGTACGGAACCGGGTGGTCAAAAATGGCTGGGGGTGTGGCCCACCTTTTCATTTGTAGCCATTCAGGACGAGGCAGCAGTGTCTTTCTCGCCGGTCAAAAACGTCGCTTATCTCAACGATTGGGGAACCATCCGAGAGGCGTGGGGCCAAGACTCTTTAGTAGAATTAGGGGCTTCAGCTGACCCTGGACTGTGACAAGGCAAATCAATTCATAAAGCCAGCACGCGCATGTTGTATCCTGTTCTCAAGTTCCTGACGAATGGTGTTTATAATCTAGTACCGCCCAAACCTGAATAGCGCCGACTGCATCTTACAGCATAATCCAAGGACTGGTCTAACAGTCAACTTGTCCTTCATTGAGCAAATTTGTACATCTTCTGCATTGAATCTTCAACTCTTCACCAGCAAGCCGTTTTTTTCTCTACATCATCGTTATTGCATCAAATGCCTCGGAGGCATCTTGCAGGTTTGACAAATCATCATGGGGCTTGATGAAGTGGTCGAGGACAAGCCTGTTGCTCGTCCCTTTCAGTGTGACTGGCAATCATGCAACAAGGTTTGTCCAAAGAACATATGACCGTGAGGCTTTGCTAACGTCTGTAACAGAGCTTTAGTCGACCTTCCGAGCTACAGAGGCATTATCGTATACATACTAAGGAAAGACCGTACCCTTGCCTTGTCCCTGGTTGCGGGAAGACGTTCACTCAGCGAAGCGCTCTGACTGTTCACAATCGAACACACACAGGTGAGAAACCTCACCAATGCCAGCATACCGGCTGCGGGAAACGTTTCTCGGATGTAAGTGTAAAGCAAGCCGAGGACTCGAATCAGACTAACAGCTAGCGCAGTCATCGACTCTGGCTCGACATCGAAAAATCCACACGGGAAAGCGCCGATACCAATGCGATCACGACAAGTGTTCCGCGAAGTACGATTGATACCATTGAATAAATCACTTACTAACTCGGGCCTCAGATTTCGCAACAAGGCCACCTTGAAAAGCCATCAACGGGAAGCGCACCAGCAAGGGATGACCTCTAACGATATCGACAATTGCTCGCCGGACTCCCACAATGACGGGCCTCCCGCCACTCCTCAGCACTCCTCGATGACTTCTTCGCCTCGCGAGCTGTCTTTCATAGACCAAGGTGCCCTAGATGAGTGTCTGAATTGGTTGCCCTGTTCCAGCGACCTTCCATTTCAATTCCAAAGTCACGGCATGCCCCAACATCATGGCAATCGACAGGCGTTTCCCGCTGATACTCCTCTCGAGTGCTATGGTACTCCCATGGAACATCTATATCCAGCAGCAGAAACTGCTATGTTGATTCCAAGCGGCCTTAGCAACCTTTTCTGCTACCAAATGATTCCTGAGGGTTCTTAAAATGGCAAGTTTCGCGTTAAGCTGGTACCGGAGACACGTGACGGACGTTTGATTAAAGGAAATTTCCCCACTAATCCTGGCGCAATATGGATCACATACGATGAAGTTGCCCTTGAGCCACACCTGAAAAGGCTACCGAAGGACGTGATCAAGAAATATTGCCGAATTCGACGGAATCAGATAGAAGAGGGAGAGGAGGAAGGGGAGCGAACCGCAAACGAGACCAAAGCTGTGTACGAGGCAAAGGCAAAGGCTGCGAAATGGAGTAGCAAGGCGCCTATTCTACCTCGCCTTCCAAGCGATCATGCGAAAGAGCCTGATCAGAATGGACGAGTAGGAGATCATGGGCATGAGTTGCGTCAGAATCGCCGCGTCGAGGCGGCCAGGATGGATAATGCCTCCAGAGCCGAAGCACGCCAGTCATACATAGATATTGACACTCCTCCTCAACCTGCGCCAGCTCCTCGCCAAACCACGGGCAGGACATCGTTGAACAACAATGCGTTCAAAAGAACATCGGCTCTAGCGGAGCGTGAGATTGCACGTGTCGAGCTCGCTCAGGAACGCGCTCATCTGCAAGCAGCGAACCATGAACGTGCAGCAGCCGCGGCCGCTCAGGCAGCCCAAGCCGCTGCCGCGAATATCCCTGGCATAGCCGTTGACGGGCGGCAACAATTACACAAGCGGGATGAGATGCAACGCCTCAATAAAGTCTGGGCGCGCCAGGAAAGCCTCCGACTAAGAACGAATGCCGAAGATGCAAAGATGTACGCCGGGGTGATGTATAAACGCAAAATGCAAGGCTTATTTATTGGGAGACTCGTTTCACACGGCACCATTATCAATATCGACGGCGAGGACTACATTGAGTACCGTGTCCTCGCCAAGCCGTCGTTCTTCTAGGTTGATGATTGAGCTGTATAAGCACTGGGACGCATCCATCAGCTCCGACGAAGTGAGGGCTTGAAAGCAGAAACAAAGCCCGATACATCACCGACTCACATTACCTTTAATATTTATCTACACATCGCCTGCAGAAAGACGCATTTGTTTCAGGTTCAACCTCTGTATACCATGGGAAAGGAGAAGACTTTTGATAAGATGTTGAAGTTTTGAGCAAGACAGAAGTTTGGGGCTCTACAGAAAAGGACCCGGTCCACTTGCACTAGAATGGCTCTTGATACTAACCTTTCTTTTCTTTCTTTTGTTATCCTCACGGTTGGGAGGTGGAATGGATGTGTCTAGTAGATTAGACTTCGTGGAAACAGAAAAGATGGGTGTTTGGAGTCGGTGTACTGCGGAATTAAACCCGGTATAGGCAGACGTTATTTCATTGTTCTTGTATGAACTAGATATACCTTTTATTTATTTTTAATTGATGCTCTGGAAGCATGTACTGGACTGGACGTAACATCGCGACCACCATGCCTTGTATATTTGTGCTTAAAAAACCAGCGACATGGGCTATCAAGGAAAGAACAATGATGAATACCATCGTGGTATTGTCCTACACTAGCATGGTACAAATGATGCCAAGCTGGTCCAAGAATAGGGACTTGGACTATATTATCTCTTCTCCCCGTGAAGACTTTTAATGGACGTTCGCTAGACCTCTGGGGTAGCCTCCTTTCCGCTGGTGGGGAGATGCTCCAACTCTCTAAAATGGAATGTTGGCGGGGAGCGGGATAGTGATGTCAAAAGCCCCACTAGCACCAAAGCTCGCTTAGCGCTAGCAGATGCCGATATCCTGGAAAGTTACGAGTTAGCTTCAGAAGGTGATGCCTTGTTAACAGATGCAGTCGAGCAAGCATAAGATGGCCGAGGTTTGTACTGCAAGGCTATCGTATATACTACTGTAATGTGGCCGACTCAAGTCCTCCTGTGGATAACAACGCAACGCTCTTGTACTCTTGAGTTATCTATCATCAATGATTACTTACAGACCGGGACCGTGATAGAAATCTATGCGTATCCTGCAGTAAGTATCGCTTGCGGGAGTTCAATATATACAATCATGTTTTGATGTGAGGCAGGACTCTCAGAGGGCTCTTCTTGAGGACTTCACTGGCTATACGTAGAAGACAATGTGGGGATCAGAACGAGAGAACCCAAAGCATGTGGGTTACAATATCGCCATTTGGTAGGAACATTCAGATCTTCTTCCATCTCGATGCCTTATTGGCGTGTATAGGAGGCCATGCGAGCTGTTTGTTGATGTCTTAAATCTGACTTTATGACTCACTTCATACCCCAGTGTACGTCTTAAAAGTTCTGGATACCGGGTTAAGCCCGCAAAGTGCAGAATTTCATTTTGTTCTCTAGAGCTTTATGGGATCAAGCACTTGTCCAGGGCCTTGTTGTGTGTAGCTTCGCTGCCACGGCACAATCTAGTAACCAGGCAAGCTGATCGCCTATTGAGCGCAAGGCCATGTTACTCTGCTTCTTTATTCCTTTGTGAGTATTAACAAAGCTATGCCCATTGTGTCGTACCAGAAATATATTTCTCACCTTATGATTGACTCATAAACTCAATATCGCCACCACCTTGCGATTGATCCAACCTTCTCGGTGCGGAAGCTGCCATTTTGCTCCGTTGTTGTCTTGTAAGACCTCAGGACTTTTGAGGATTCAGTTAGATTGTCTTGGCCGAAGAATTGGAGCTTCTTATACTGTCTAGATTTTGATCTAGATGTGTTATTTTCAGTTGAGACCTGTGGCTGATAGTTGATAATCACCAAGCAGAACTTAGCGAAGGCTTTACTCTTTGCATGTACAATTAACTTCGAAACGTGAGTGGTGAGCCGCGTTAATTGTTGGCATGCAAAGTAACTACTGCTCGTGGTGCCTCGTTCTTTCTCTTCAGTCGCCCTGTCAGTGAACCCTTCATGAGGAGTAGCTAGTATCTCGACTCGGCCGTATCATGAAACTGCCTAGTTCCAAGGACTTTATCTCTCCAATCAAGGATACCTTCCCATATATAGCAGCTACTGCCGGACTGTTGCGAAGGATAGACAACAACTCCGATGCCTTTGCGTGGCCAGCTGGGTAGATACTCAGCTTCACTGTATCCTCAACACCCCAGAAACTATCCCTGGTGCTTTCCACCAGTCTGATGTATGGAAAAGCAAGAGTGACCCATGCCGACCTGGAAAAGGCTGAGGCCGCGCTCCGTGGTGTGGACCAGGGTATCAGATTCTGTATAATAGGTGAACGGTTCACTCCTGAAAGGGCTCTTGAGTTCCTGTTTATTACATCCAACTTGTATGTTTCGTCCCTTTTGGCCTTCCGACGAGCCCTATAGTTTGCAACACATACGGTTGATCCAAACAGCACTAACGTTGAAGATTAATTTTCTTTTTCTATCTACGATACGATTCACATCAGTGGAATGCATCCTCAGCCAGGCCTGCGCCTATAATCAACATGAACTCAAATCAGTATACCAATAATGCTTTGACGCCGATGTCAGAAGAGCTGTGGCGAGTACAAGCGACTCAATCCGAGCCTCAACCAACGTTCATTCGTCAGGAATGTCCTTTCTGCGGTGCTGCGTACCTCACATCAGTATCACCTTTGAACTTATTTTACGCTTCATATCAACAAACACTTAATGGGCCAGTGCCAACGCCTGGATCTATTCATAAATGTCCCTACTGTTTTATGGTGATTAACAATTGTAAGTAGTCTCGAGCCTGATAGTATGAATCATCTAATCTTGGACAGCATCCTGGATGGAGACGCCTGCTGGAGAGGAGCTCGGCCTTCAAGACGTGGCCTACTCTATGCCTTCTGGATTAGACGGCTCTTATCCACAGCATGATACAGTCACCAACGAAGCACTGATAACTATCGATGCTTGCTCAGACCAACATCAAATATCAGATGGTTCAATTAACAATTTCTCTGCTTCTGTCTTCAGCTCTACCAACTCTCCTTCTCCTGATTGGGTGTCTGCCCAGCGTGGCAGTCCGTCCATGTACAGCGGCCAGTCTTCCGTCTTCGATGCCACTCTGCCCCTCAACTACAACGACCTCCAGGCAATGCAACAAGCAACCTCTGTTGTTACCAGCACTTCTATGCAACAGAGGAATGGCATGTTGCTCCCGACCAAACTTCCATCTCAGACAGCACAACAGAAGCCTTGGCAAAGTGGCGTAAAGTGTTCTGTCCCGCCATCGCCTCTCCCGTTTCTCGTTCATTGCAAACCTCTGCCAAGCAACGGAGACGCCATTTGTCTCAACCGTCACCTCACTGACGTTTCTGATCCTCCTGACCTATATGCTGCTCTTAGAGAAGAGCGAACGCCTCCACCTCCTGAGGATATGAACCCTGAGGACCCTGACATGATCCCTCACGAGCAGGAGTTGCGATGCGAAGGTGACCTTTACACCCCTAGATGGGTGCGAGGTCACGGCAACAAGCGAGAGGGCTGGTGTGGAATTTGCAAACCCGGACGATGGATTGGGCTGAAGAACTCGGCCTTCTGGTATGACAAGCAATTCTCTCATGGTATCAGCGCCGCCACTGGAAGCTCATTCCAGGAACCTCAAGACAAGCGATGTTTGGATGGGAGCTGGGAAGGTTTGTGCGGCAACTGTGAAAAATGGGTTGCACTCGCCAGCTGCAGGACGAAGAAAACTCCCTGGTTCAGACATGCTTATAAGGTAAATCTGACTGACTCTATCGAGGTTTCTAGCTAACAACGAATAGTGTCACACACAGCCGACAGTGGAATGCGGGCCTCATCGCCAGGGCACTTGCTCCGGCAAAGCCCAAGACTAAAGTGTAACATCTACGGAAGTAATATCAAGCCACCGGGGATGGATTTAAGTTGCCAACCAAGCGATGATGAGCACAGTATCCTTTCAAAAGTTTCCCAAACAAATGCTAAAATCCTAATATCCCATTGAGGTTCTATTGGCTAGGTTGCAAAAAGTGACCGAAGCATAATTACCTCTCGCTTTAATAGTGCAAACAATCTTATCACTGCTTTTTTTGTCCAGTGAAGTCGATCGAATGTCGCTGTGAGACACACTCTGCAGTGCAAGGAACTGTGTAGAAACTTGATGGTGGACAGTTTTGTTCTGGAATACCAGGCCTTGACGGGCTGCCCAATACGTAATTGCACCGCCGGCTTCTTCAAGGGCCTACCATATGAGTAACATTCTAGACACCTGCGCTCCCTCGGGAGAATTCATTATTGGTAGTCCGCTTTCAGCTTATGTCCCAGGGCTGTCACCTACCCTTTCCAACGCGTAAACCAGCAAAATTAGAAGAAACCAAGTATTGCTAGCATATCTAGTCAGTCGATTGGCTTTAGTAGCCAAGTCGATCTCCCTAGAGACGCTTAGATCCACGACTTCGGCTTCAACGTAGCAAATTTCAACAGACATCATCAGCTACCGAACTATAGCTATCCAGCGTCAAATTATTTAGATACTACAGTCTGGGCCTTAGAGACTGGATTCGACTTTCTTGTTCGGTGGCAGTTATTGGACTTGAGATAAGAGGTTCGGTGATCGAGCCCCATACTCCCACAATACCCATCGCAACATTAACGGCTACAAGAGGGAGCCGGCATACCATATCAAATCCAATAGCCGAGAAATATGGTAAACAATCTCAGTTATGGGCCCATTGCAGGGAAACAAAAATCACATGATTTTGCAGCCCTGCTCTATGGAGAACTGTATGTAAGAACTGCTCTTGAGCGGTTTGTTTAGGGTATAGCACATCTCGGAGAGTACGTAGCGACTTGCCACCGTATATATTACTTCTTATTACTGATGCTGGTGTACGAGAAAGAAATAGATACGGGAGACGGTCAGCATAAGGGATGCTATGGCATTACCATCACAAATAGTTTCCGCCTTCTCCAGCGCATATCAGTTAAATAATGTTCAAAGTGTGAGAGCCTCATGTTTTGAATATACACCAATACCTTGAGTACACACGGCACTCCAAGGAGTTGGCACCTGGTCTTCACATGAGCCATCGCTGTCTGTACTGTCTCCTACCATATCCTCCCCTGTATGATGTCTACATCTAGAATTCGGCGGAGGTTCATTTCGTGACTCTTTCCACATAGAATCGGTAACGTCATCGCTGTTGTAAAGATGTTCCCATTCATCATTCAGAGAATCTGAAGAAACACCAGGCATGTCATTCATAGAAGAGGCGAGCAAAAGCACGTCTCTTGAAGTCGCTGTCACTGACAAGGCATTTTTCGACGACCTCTCTTTCACGAGCTTTGCTGGCTTTTCCTCCATACTTGGGAAGCCGCTTGTGGCAAGATTCGATAGCTTTTGCCTTTCCCTTGTGACTATTGAAGTCGGTCTCACATAGAGCAGCACCGCTCTCAATGTCACCTGACAAGGCGCCATCTCTGGCCTCTTCGACACCCGCATTGGGGTTCCTCGACAGTACCTCAGAGCCCTTCTGTATTGAATCTTCGCTTTTACAAGTGCCATGTGCTTCTTTGTGATTACCCGATTGGGTTCCTTTCTTTTTTCGTTCTTCTGCTTCTGTTGGTAAGTGACGACCCGTCTGATGTGGCGTTCTTCCCATCTTCGAAGACGCTCTTCAAGCAGGCACTTCAGCGCTCTTTCTCTATCCTTTTTCTTATCCAAAAGATTGGATTCATTTATGTGCGATTCAGCCCTCCCGTGGGCTACGTCTGATCAATTCCAACTTGTGCTAGCTTCAAATTGTCCGTCCTAGCTTTGCACTCCTGCTTGATGACATCCTCGACTGATTCCAGTGACGTGTATCTTTCTACATACACCCGTATAGATATGATGTAAGCACCTAAAATCAACTTCGGTAGTTCTGCCGAAACTGATCGTGACATCAAATAGTTGCCACGAGACTGCACTACACTTGGACGAGCCCCCGAGTCTATTGCATGATACATGCGAAAGCTGGGGCGGAAGGAGTATTGGCCATGGAGGCCATCAAAGTATCGCTTATGGAGCTGCGAAACTACGATGACGACTGACGACTATTCTTCCAAGACAATACGGAATCGGTGTTGGTGACATGCGCTCCACGGCACGTTGACGCTGATCCAGCTCTGGCCCCACCTCCAATCAGCTTCCCTGGAAAGCCATGTGCGATTCAAGTGTGAGTATTTACACAAAAGGTTTCCAGAAGAAATCCAGAAGACAGAGTCGCCACGAAAACGATGCCCGACCTCTTACTAGGCTTTGGTCGTTCACTCCTTTGAGTCATCACTCCAAGCACCTTCCCATATGCCCTTGCGGAGCTGGGCCCAAGGGTTACGAAGCTTTAACTGTTGCTGACCTGGCTTGAGTGTGCAAGCGGCTACAAAAATGCAGGCATGGCCCGCTGAGATGCCTTCACGCTCGCCGTAACCACCATATAGTATTCTTGTTCATACCCCAAACAAAACCTCCTGGTTGGCTTTGGAATGTTCTTTGGACCAGAAGACATCAGGGTCAAGGATGTCTGAGACGAATAGCTCAGTAGTGACCCCACCATAAAGGTATTCCAGTCCCTCACCAACCCAGCCGCCTGCTAATGCGGCATAGTCACCATGGGCTTTATCATAAGCTTTCTCGATGATAGATACCCAAATCTCGTTCTGGCCTCTACATTGGGCATAAAAGAGGGCTTTTGAGCCGGTCTGATAGGTCCTTTGGTAGTCGCCCTCGGCGTCGACTCGGTCCGTCTGTTGCAGACGGGTTCTTTGTGAGCTCAGGGAGTCCCAGCTGGGGGACTGAAGACAAAGTGTATCATCAACAACAGTGTACGCCCATGCGACACCTTGATAAAAAAATGTAGCGTCATGCGCAACGTAGATCTGATCAAGCCTACCTTCCAGGTTGGCAAGGGCAGTCAAGCCTGCGACAAACCAGCAGTTACTGAGCTTACCCCGTTTCACGTCCGCACCACCTATATGTTTCATGTATGTTGGCTGCGTGGAGATGTCGTGGACTCTCTTGACGGCGCGTGGCACGTCTGCTTCCGTGTCGAAGTGAGATGTCTCACCGATATCAAACATCCTATCACGAAGGCCATTCAGACAGTGGCCTTCGTCCGCAGAGTCCTAGATCTGGCCGAATCGTAAGAAATAAACACATAATATTGCCTCCTGCCGTTGTCGTCGATGCTCACCAGGTCCGAGTCGGAGTCTCTGTATCTCTTATTCATTTGTTTGCATTCCTCGACTATATCATTCACCTTTCGACGGCATTCTTCCACCGTTCGGAGGCGTCCGTTCGAGAGCAGCCCCTTGCCTTGATTGCTGTGGTGAAAGGCCTGTGTTGGCTCCTTTAGTGGAAGGACTGATCGGGCTTGTTGAAACCGGCGATTCGAGAAGCGTCTCCAAATCTTGTCGACCGATGTCTTCGGTGACGTTGGTGGGTTCCTTTTTCTTCGTCTTTTTAGGTTAGTCGGCACCACTCGTTGAGAGTCTTCTGAATCAGATGAAGTATTGTGCGTCATGTATGATAGTTGGTGGGATGCAAAAGCCGACGGGCGACAGCTGGGGTTGATAAACCACTTTCAACAGGTGAATCAAGTGATAGTTGCGGATAATGGACAGTTTGCACAACCAGACCGCGATGTCTCGCTGAACGTCGTTTTTTTTGCGAGCTCTCTTCATACACGGATATTCATTTGATCCTATCACCTGATACAAGACTTCGATGTGGATTAGAAAGAAATGGAGTCCCACCACATTGACTGAAGCGTAGAGCTGTCTCAGAGAAGGAGGTGGCATCACATTCTCACATGGATTTATTTGGAGTATAGCTGTTATCAGGACTCGGACCGGTTCTGCGATGAAGTAGGCCAAAGCTCAGCGGAGGTTCGTAGCAGCGTCGGCTCGGTGCACCGCCCTTGGAGCTTGTCAGAATCCCTGGGATCATGGTTCATCGCAAGCTCTAGCCATGATTTCCTGACCCATATTGATCTTGCCTTGATACCCTCCGTGAAATCTGGTTGTCAACATGCTCGTTCTTGTGTTTGTGTTGTCGAGTTTTGTGGCTATGTCGGTGATGGGCCTCGATTTAACCCCATCGAGGGGAAATCCTATCTCGCCAAGGTCAGTAGCGCGAGAAGATCGAGAGGCAGATGTACCATGCAGTACCCACCTGCCGTACGTACCCACCTACCGTACAGCAAAAAAAATATTTCCCCATACAAAATGCTATTTTTCAACCATATGTGGAAAATTCACCAAAAATAAAAACCATGAAATGATTTTCGAATTTCGTTTTAGAATCAAGTGAATTTTAATATTTTCGCGGTATTTTGACTTCACGCCCTGCGCGTGTGCGTACCACACCTAATTCTTCCTCCTCCGAATTTGAACTCTCAACTTCTTCCATCCCTCCCACCTCGATCACATCCTCAACAGCATCCGCCTCTTCAATTGCTTCGTTTGCCTCGGAAATAGTCTCACCAGTTACCAGACGCGGCAGTGCTCCACTACCTTCAGTCCAGTAGCATTGTTTGTGGGCCCTTTGATGAATCGCGATATCTATCTCCACCTAGATCAGATTGCATCACAGCATCTGGAGAAGACATGAGGAAGGTAACTTTATCGTCTTCACGTGCTACGTTTTAGCTGCAGCTCCATCTCGTGATCTACGATCATCGGCAGATGGCACTAGGAACGGGCCGTGTGCTAGTTTGACTATTTATTTGATGAAAACCTAAAATGACTCGTGATCTTCTTGTACGGGATTTTTGCCTAATGCGGCATTTCGTAGGAATATACTTCGTAGTGAGAATCATAAAAGCTTCCATCTGATTATGTATTGTATTATATATGGATAAGAAATTCAGGGCATTTGATGCTCATCCTCGCTATCAAGTCTATCGAAAACGCGCAGAGACTCGCCAGGAATACAGGCGGTGCATTGTCTAAACCTTTAGTTACCCTAGGACGGCCTGCATCATTTTTAGATATTCTGGTGAATGCCTTGAAAGTTTGTGACTGCTTTTGCAGGGGTCTCAAACGGCATGATTGGCAGCGGACCGGCTCCCGACAAGGATAATCCATAGTCACGAGCCAAGGAAATGTGCCTTGCGGGGCTGAATTTTGACCCTTTCCCCGCTCATTGTCGAGTGCTTGGGATTTCTTTTCCCTTCTCAATTCATCGACTATCGCTAATCTACCACCGACAAGCGATATCGCAGACGTTCATTTAATTCTCAGGTTTCGATTTCTCATTATTGTGTTTTATTTCCTCGGTCATACAATTCTATTCTCGATCGCAAATCTCTACCGTTTTCGTGCTTGTTCTGACATACGATATTTTCAGACGACTTCGTTGAAGCCAGTCGCTCTCTAGACGATGGTATTGCGGTTTGTCTGGTTTCATCGGTTGACTGAGCCGCGCTCTTGTCATGTCAACTCCATTGCCCCGACCACCCCGCCCGAACGACCGTCGCGGTTTCGAAATAGCCGTCATTTGCGCTTTGCCCCTTGAGGCTGATGCTATCGGAGCATTGTTTGATCATTACTGGGACGATGACGGCTCACCTTTCGACAAAGAGCCAGGCGACCCCAACGCCTACTCCACAGGTGTGATCGGCCGCCATAACGTCGTTTTAGCGCATATGCCAGGGATGGGTAAAGCGAACGCGGCGGCAGTGGCCGCAAAATGTCACATGAGTTTTCCTAACATCAGACTTGCCCTTGTGGTGGGTGTATGTGGCGTTGTCCCCTTTAGGCGTAACGGCGATGAGATCGTGCTCGGAGATGTCGTCATTAGTGACGGAATTGTCCAGTATGATCTGGGACGGCGCCTGCCAGACCAGTTTGTCACCAAAGACACGTTACTAGACGCGCTTGGGAGACCTAATCCTGAGATACGAGGGGTTTTAGCCAAACTAAAAACATATCGGGGCCAGGAAGATCTAACCAGGAAGACAATCAAATGCCTAGATACGATGCGCTGTAATCCACGACTCCATGCAACGTACCCGGGCTCTGCAAGCGACAGACTGTTTGAAGCAGCCTATCGTCACAGTGAGGACCAAAAGTCGTGCGACCAAGCAGGGTGCAACGGCAAGCTCATGCCGCGGCGCCGTCTCGAAATGAGTGGGACCCATCTCACACCTGCTATCCATTTTGGATTGATGGCATCTGGAGATTCAGTCATGAAGTCTGGTGAAGACCGCGACAAAATTGCAGAAGCTGGAGATAGTATTGCTTTCGAGATGGAGGGTGCTGGTGTTTGGGACAACTTTCCATGCGTCGTTATTAAGGGCGCCTGCGACTACGCCGACAGCCACAAAAGCAAGGTCTGGCAGCGATATGCTGCAGCTACGGCGGCGGCTTGTACGAAGGCTTTTCTCATTTTTTGGGTACCTTCATTTACCCAAGGTATGTTCTATCACGTTTCTCACGACAGGAACTGATTGCGGTTGAAGATATTCAAGGCCCAGCTACCAACTTCGATAGAAGACTTTCGTTCCAAAACCGAGATTACTCTGGGCAGAGTAAGGCTGAGCCTCAGGTGCAACCTGTCTTTCTAGTTCCGTTTTCGAAAAACAACCTCTTTGTGGGTCGAGAGGATGTACTCACGAGGCTACGAGGTCTAGTGTTCGAACAAGGGCAGCAAAAAGTCGCTCTCGTCGGACTTGGAGGCATTGGCAAAACTCAGATCGCTCTACAGCTCGCTTTCTGGGTCAAGGAAAACAAGCCAGACTACTCAGTGTTTTGGATGCCTGCTCTTAGTATGGCTGGCTTTGAGCAGGAGTGTATGAAGCTTGTCAAGACTCTTGGTATCCGATGCTCTGAAGGGGAAGATGCGAAAGATGCAGTGCGACAGTATCTCAGCTCGAAAAATGCAGGAAGTTGGTTTCTCGTCGTCGACAATGCTGATGATGCAGAGATTCTCCAAAAGTCGACGCACACAGGTGGCGGGATCCTCAACTTTCTTCCTTCAAGTGACAACGGGCGAACCCTCTTCACAACACGATCTAGGCAAGTGGCTGTCGCCGCAGCGAAGACTGCTATAGAAAAGCTACCACAGATGCATCCAGAAGAGGCGATAGATCTGCTCAAGAGGTCCTTGATCGACAAGGACGGGCTAGACGATAGTGAGTGTGTGTCTCAGCTCCTTGACGCTCTTACCTGCCTTCCCCTGGCAATTGCACAGGCAGCAGCGTATATGAACGTTTATGAGATCTCTGTCGCGGAATACATTCGAGTATTCAACGACGCTGATGCAGAAAATATGACTGAGCTTCTTGAACAAGGATTCGACGACGAAGTGCACTATGATAGTTCGCAAGGCGCTGTTGCTACCACGTGGATCATGTCGTTCAATCGGATGCGCCGAACTGCTCCAGCAGCGGCAGACCTTCTCTCATTCATGGCTTTTATTGAGCCGAGAGGGATTCCTCGATCTATTCTCCCGAGGTTGAAGACAGAACAGCAAATGATACAAGCGATTGGTACGCTCACTGGACACGGTTTCCTTAGCCAACGAGGGTGTGAATCAACCTTCGACATGCATAGCCTAGTACACCTTGCAACGAGAAGATGGAATGAAAATGAGGGCCGTGACAGAGAAGTGCGACGGACGACATTGGCACGTGTTGCTGAGGTATTTCCAACTCATGACTGGGAAAACCGCGTTCTCTGGCGGCAATATCTACCGCATGCGCTCAGGTTATTGGAAACTACAAGACACATGGAGAATGAAGGAGAATGTGGACTGGGATTATCGGTGGGCCAATGCTTGCTTGTAGACGGGCGGACGACAAAGGCAGTATCTACACTAGAGCATGTGGTTGAGACCCGAGAGAGGATACTGGCAGAAGATCACCCGTCACGACTGACATCGGAGCACGAGCTTGCACGAGCATACCTTGCAGATGGTCAGACGAAGAAGGCCGTCCAGATGCTGGAGCATGTAGTTCAGATCCGAGAGAGGGTATCGGCAGAAGATCACCCGTCACGACTGACATCGGAGCACGAGCTTGCACGAGCATACCTTGCAGATGGTCAGACGAAGAAGGCCGTCCAGATGCTCAAGCACGTAGTTCAGATCCGAGAGAGGATATCGGCAGAAGATCACCCGTCACGACTGACATCGGAGCACGAGCTTGCACGAGCATACCTTGCTGACGGCCAGACGAAAAAGGCAATCGAGATGCTCAAGCACGTAGTTCAGACCCGAAAGAGGATATTGGCAGAAGGCCACCCACGTCGACTGACATCGGAGCATGTGCTTGCAGGAGCATACCTTGCAGATGGTGAGACGAAGAAGGCCGTCCAGATGCTCAAGCACGTAGTTCAGATCCGAGAGAGGATATCGGCAGAAGACCACCCAGATCGACTGGCATCAGAGCACGAACTTGCACGAGCATACCTTGCAGATGGTCAGACGAAGAAGGCCGTCCAGATGCTGGAGCATGTGATTCAGATCGAAGCCAGGATACTGGCAGAAGATCACCCACATCGACTGGCATCAGAGCACCAGCTTGCACGAGCATACCTTGCTGACTGCCAGACGAAAAAGGCAATCGAGATGCTGGAGTATGTGGTTGAGACCCAAAAGAGGATACTGGCAGAAGGCCACCCACGTCGACTGACATCGGAGCACGTGCTTGCAGGAGCATACCTTGAAGATGGTCAGACGAAGAAGGCCGTCCAGATGCTGGAGCATGTGATTCAGATCGAAGCCAGGATACTGGCAGAAGATCACCCGTCACGACTGACATCGGAGCACGAGCTCGCAGGAGCATACCTTGCTGACGGCCAGACGAAAAAGGCAATCGAGATGCTGGAGCACGTGGTTGCGGTTGAGGCAGAGATATTAGCAGAGGATGATCCCAGTCGGCAGCTATCGAGAGACTTGTTGCAGTCCTGCTATGAGAGGTTAGGCATCGGTCCTTGGTGAGGAAATGTAATCAATCTGACCATGAGTTGGGTTTCCACCCATGTAATGCTAACAAAAAGACGGGAAATGCAGGTCTAGATTGTCCACTAAGAGTGAAATAAAGCACCTTTCAGCCTGCGGAGTAACGCTGCAGTGGGTCGCCTGATTATGGCTTGGTGTCAGGATACGCCGAGCACAGTAAAATCAGCGATTACTATATACACCCCGTAAGCATGGTCCGTGCGCTAGAAATTGAAAAGAGTGTGCGGATGGACAACCGATTTCAATCTTTACTGTAGCAAAAGTGAAAAAAAGGACCGACCGGAGATAGGATTGTGCTGAAAAAGCTCGACTGTTTGAGAAACGCATCAAGTATAAGCAGGTTATCGTGGGTATCCTGACCAAAGAAGTGTGTGTGGAGGTTGGTTAGCCTACCGTCATGGCGGACCCAATGGGAGCCGAGATCGTGGTGGAGCAGGACGCCCTTTTTCGACGCCAAAGCGC
>JABEEM010002449.1:0-16865 GCA_013363185.1 Fusarium secorum | reverse complement strand
TCATAAATCGTTCATTCGTTCGTTTAAATCGTTTATTCGTTCGTTTAACCGTTTGCAATATTTTTGAACCGTTCAAACGTTTGAGGAAATATTCGACCGTTTAAACGGTTTGCCCATGTATGGTAGAGATGTCTTGGCCAACCCTTGTATCCACAGCCACGGAACGGGACCATGGCCATGGCCATGGCAGATCCCTCTCTACATGCGGGCCTGCGGGCCTACGGTACGTACGTAGGTATTCTGCTGTACCAACCTACAGGGGTACGCACGCAGACCACATCACACGCCTCGTTGTTCTTTTCGGTCAAAACGTCGATGAGTTCAGGTACATTACCAACTTACCCAACTGGGACCAACGGACCAAAGCAAAACAGATTCTTGCCCCATCTGTCATGTGGTATACCTGTTGAGCTGTCCCTCTTTTCGACGCCATCTGGGAACTACATGCCTTAGCTTGGCAGATGATTTCTTGTTTACTAACAGATTTTTGCCGTATTGGGTCGACTCCGGAGTTTCAAGGCGGATCCCTTCTTGTATCTTGATAGAGGAAAAAAGACGCATTCTGGGGGCGGTTGGGGGGGCGTACTCCTCCGAGGTGCAACTTGAAAGGGCAGCTGACTGGTCGACGATCCATCGGTTGCTGGTGTTGGGCCTATCCTGCCAAGCATGACGAGAAGGCTGGGTAGGATTAGGAAAAAGCGGGAGAAGGGGCTTTGGCTCTATTTAAGAACAGACCTTCTTTTTGTGTGTGGAGAGATGTTTCTTATGCAACTCCTTAATTTCGAATCTTTGATGCACAATCTCCCGCCATCCCCGACCCGAACTCCTACTCAAACTATTTGAGTTTACTTCTATTTGGAATTGTACGACGATCCTCATCTTATCTTGCACACGCCTCAGATCTTAGCATGGCATCATCTGTGCTTGACGTCTCATCCCCACGGGGAGCTGCCGTGCCAATCTCGTTTACACGAGGTACATGCAGCAGACCTAGCTTCTCAACCGCCACAGAGGCATTCTTCCACTATGCCACCACACAGCCTTCGGCAACTGCGGCACGAGATCTGTCTGCCGAGCCAGCTTCTGAGATAAGCTATGGTGAGCTTGCTGAACGAAGCATCCGGTTGGCGCAACGGTTACGAAGCCTGGGCGTTATGCCGGGACATCGTGTGCCGCTTGTTGTCAAGCGTGGTGTTGGTATGTTGGTTGGTATCCTTTCTATCTTATCTTGTGGAGCTCAGTATGTTCCTCTCGATGGAGGTGTAGTGGCAGATGAGACCTTGCGGTTTGTGTTACAGCAGACCGGAGGAAAGATAGCTTTGTCTTCAAAAGCTACGGCACATCGTATCCCGAACACGGATGTAACAGATGTTGTCATTATTGAGGATGAAGACATCAGTAAGCAAAGTGTCGAAGGCTTTACCCCAGTGAGTAAGCCTGAGGATGGCTGTTACGTGATATATACATCAGGTATGTTGATCTATCTTATACTACACTTCATTAGACTAATACGTATCAGGCACAACAGGTACACCAAAAGGAGTCGACATCACTCACAACAATGTGACAAACTTGTTATGTCAAGCACCAGGCAACCTGGGTATTGGTCCAGGAGCATGTGTTGGTCAAGTGCTGAACGTCAGCTTTGATATGGGTAAGTAAACCAAGTATTCGAAGGCTAAGGACCATGCTGACATACCATTTGAAGCTGCTTGGGAGACTCTTGGCTGTCTATCAAATGGCGGGACCTTAGTTATGCGGGGCTCTGACTGGTCAAAAGCCCTCAAACAAGTGAGTTTACTATGTCCAAGTACTGAGCTAGTCACTGACTATCATAGATTGATGTCCTCATCTGCACTCCCAGCATCCTCTCAAAGTACAACCCACAGGACTTCCCAAGATTAAAGACCGTTGCCACAGCAGGAGAGCCTAGTTCCCAACAGTAAGTTTACTTCTGTCAGCTTCCTTTCTGATTCAACTAACCTCTCTAGACTCGCTGACCTATGGGCATCTCACGTCTCATACTTCAACTGCTATGGCCCTACAGAAACTACCATCGTCAACACCATGCACCAGCACCAAACAGGCCAGCCTCTCTCCATCGGTAGACCAACACCAGGAAACAATGTTTATATCCTAGACGAGTTTCTTGTTCCAGTACCTGTTGGAGAAGTCGGTAATGTTTGGGCTGGTGGTGCAGGCGTAGCTCGTGGCTATGTCGACTTGCCAGACAAGACAACTGAGAGGTTCAGACCTGACCCTTTCACTCAAGACGGGTAAGTTTCTAAGGTATGAGATGTTTGAAAAAGACACTGACCTTGAACTCAGATCAAATATGTACAACACTGGTGATCTCTGCCAATGGAACCCCAACGGCACCCTCCATATCCTTGGCCGGATAGACGACCAAGTCAAAGTCAAAGGTTTCCGCGTCGAACTTGACGGCGTAACAGCCTGCATGAAATCCTGCCTCTCCGTCCAATCCGCCACCGCTCTCCTCATCAACAGTGAGATACACGCCTTCATCACCCCCAGCCACTGCCCCATCGCCGTTGTTGAAGCCCATCTCAAGACCCTTCAGCCTTACTACGCCATGCCAACACACTACCACCAACTGGACAGTCTTCCTATGACTGCAAATGGAAAGATTGACAAGCGAGCTTTGAGAATGAGAGAGATGGTGGAGGTTGGGAAACCTCAGCCCGCTGTTCTGCATGCGCGTATGGATTCAAATGCCTCGAGTGCTACGCAGCTCAGTTCCTTCTCCGATGCGAGTGATACGACGCTTATCAATGAGCATCAGTATGATCTTGAGAAGGCTCTTCCTGAGAAGGATATGCCAAAGTATGCGAGGGGATTGCGGCACAGATTGCTCATTGTTTATCGTCGACTGTTTTCCCTTGTTGGACTCTTCAACGTCGGTGCTGCTATTGCTCTCCTCCTAACTGGCATTACTAGAGAGTGGATGGGTATCATCACAGCCATCAACCTAGCCACAGCTGTTCTTGTCCGTCAAGAATTCGTCATCAACGCCCTATATACTATCACATGTAACGTCCCAAAGACATGGCCTCTTGCTATCAGAACCCGATGCGCAAAGATCTACCATCTCGGTGGAGTTCACTCCGGTGCGGCTGTCAGCGCAGGAGCATGGCTTCTTGCAACAAACATCGCCGACATTGCTTGTTCTTTCGGAAGCTGTGCCAACTGGGGCAGCTTATCCATCGCTTCTCAAGTCATCTCTTGGATCCTGTCTGCCATGTTCGCCGGCATGATCGGAATGGCTTGGCCTTCAGTCCGCAAGCGGTATCACGATCTCTTCGAGAGAACTCACCGCTTTGCTGGATGGACTATGCTCGCTCTCTTCTGGGTGCAAACTGTGCTTTCAGCCCACGACAACACCCCTTCTGGTACTACTCTTGGAGAATCCTGCGTCAAGTCGCCTGCCTTCTGGTTACTGGCTGTAGCGACGGCCAGTGTTGCTTCATCCTGGTGCTTCCTCCGAAAAGTCCCCGTTGAAGCTGAGAAACTCTCAGACCACGCTATAAGGCTTCACTTTGATTACACTGTCCCCGTTAACGGTTCCTTCACCCGTCTTTCTCACAAGCCTCTCAAGGAGTGGCATTCCTTCGCCACCATCCCGGCTCCCGAAGCCATCAACGGTCGATCGAAGGGCTACTCCCTCGTCGTTTCTAACGCCGGCGACTGGACAAAGTCCACAATCCAAGACGGCCCCTCTCACATCTGGACACGGGGTGTCCCAACCTGCGGCGTGATGCGCATCGCAACGCTCTTCAACCGTGTCGTCCTCATCGCAACAGGCTCCGGCATCGGTCCTGTTCTCGGACATATCCAAAACCCAACGTGTCCAACACAACTCATCTGGTCAACCAAGAACCCTGAAGAAACTTTTGGGGAAGAAATCTGCCAAACTATCAGCGAGCGCATTCCCAACGCGGTCATCCACGATACTAAGAAGCTCGGGAGACCTGACTTGGTGAAGATGGGCTACAACCTGGTAAAGGGCTTCAAAGCTGAGGCGGTTATCATCATTGCGAATGAGAAGATTACGAAAAAGGTGGTTTATGGTTTGGAAACGCGTGGTGTTCCAGCTTATGGTGCTATTTGGGATAGTTAGGTTTATGATTTTGGAGTTTTGAGTTGGGGCGTTTGTGTGTATTCATGTCTCGGTACTTCAATTGGGATGAGTGTTATGCCGGAAACGATTTTGATACGATGAATGATTACATGTTATGATCTGAAACAATACTCGTCAAGATTCGCGCGTTGGAATGTAGTTGTGCTTGGCATCGGAGGCTGAGTTTGAGTTTGGGCTGGATTGACTTTGAAGTTGACCTGGGGCCCCCGTTACAATCCGATTGAGTTCTGAGATCGACGATGGCTGAAGCGAGAGAAAATGCACGGAGAGGGTGAAGATAACAGACTGTTCCATCGCTGCAGATCATGTTGCTGGGGATCCCAGTCCGGATCATGTTTGACTCAGTGCGCAGATCATTATGCTCGCCTATTTACAGCTGATCAGGTTCTGATTTTTGAAAAGACAACAAACGCGTAATGTTTTAAGACAAGATACCGCTCTAAATACATGGCTGTACGCGCCGCGAGGCACTCAAATGGTCTGAAATGAAGGGAATCGAAATAAACCCCTCCCTGCCTACACCTGGTTATACGGGGATCCAAAGGCCAACCAATCAGCCTCCGGATCGGGCACTCCGTTGTTTCTGGTTGGTTCCCGCATCGGCTGTAACTGTAGCTGCGACTGGCTACTTGAACTTGCTGACACTCGAGGACAATTGAAGAACTCAAAGACATCGATGCTATCAAGCTCACTGAGAGATGTAGCTTGTGTTGATGTTGGCTCAAGGCCAGAATGTCGTGCTGTCGAGGTAAGGGTCACTAGGTCATATGCACTCCTGTGATCGTTAGTTGAGATGTCACATGCAGTTGATCGTTCAACTCACCTTCGCATAGCTGAAAAGTTCATGTCTCCCTGTCGAGTCCTCTGAACAACACGATGCAAAATCTTGGAGTAGTTATTCGCAACCTCCCAATGCTGTCCAACATCGCGCAGCGTATCAATGAAAAAATCGATCTGCGCGTCCACAGGACATCCAACCGTCGCAGCATGTACAAGAAGTAATCTCGCAGCAACCCAAAGCGAGAAGGCAAACGAGGGACCCAAAAGATTCAGACCATCAGCTTCAAGCACATCCTTGGTGATATCCCCCAAACTCTGCACAGCAGACAAACATCTCTGCATGGCGTAGTGCGAAGGGACAAAAATGTGAGAACGAACTGTTGGATACGCCGCTGAGGAGTGCAGTCTCACAGCAGCCGTTACATACGCGCTGTGCAGCATGAACCAATTCGCCACGCGACTCGCAGGGTCAGAATGGCAAAGAGCAGAGATTTTGCTATATTCGCTCGGTAAGCTCTGCAACCAACCATCCAGCGTCCTGTCCAGATTGCGATATGTGTTGCGCCATTCAGCCATGTCGCTTGACGAAGTGACATCAACGGGCGTTTTGAGAAACTCGTGGATTCTACTCACAATAACAAGAATCTCACAATGGTAGGCGAAACTGCCGAGGTTCTCGGGTTTGTTGACGAGATATGTCATTATTGGTGATTGTTTTTCGTTGTAGGGGCTTAAAGAGCGTGTTTCAACTGGTACGTTTTTTGAGAAGAGGTCGTAGGAGCAGGGGAGGAAGCGGTTGATCTTTGTGTCGTTGAGAATGAAGTCAAAGGTTGGTGTTGCGATTGTTGCGTATCGATCTAGAACATAGATCATCCAGTACAATCGCCTTCGTCCCTCATCTTCGATCCAAGATTCGGGTTTTCCAGCGGTTACTCTGTGAGATGAAGCGGTACGTGTAACTTCGGAAGCATCCGCAGAAAGAAAGACGCTGCTTTCCTCGCTCAGACCAAGCTGCCTAACGTTTTGCGCTAGTAAAGAAAGTAGATTCCAGCCACGAGGGCCATTGGAAGTTCCCAGCTCGTCGAGAGTAATGATGACAAGCGCTCTCATCGCAGGTATGGTAGTATGTTCCATCGCGTATAATTGGACTGTGTGCTTGGCTACCTTGTGATAATAGGAACTCATCTCCGGTGATAACCTCGGATCCTTGAGGAAGCGCAACGTAGTAGCCACAATCGCGTAGAGCAATATCCGATCAGCTTCCTCCATGGAAGTTGAGCCAAAGAAGGTGGCAAAGATGGTCTTGCGCTCAAGGATAGGACACCATGTGTTGCAGTGCTTGAAGTAGAGATCTACGAGGCTGTAGATGATGTCGTGCGGCGGTAGATCAATCGTATACGACTGAACCGATGGATCTTGCCTTACGCCAGTTGGATTTGGCGCAGTACTCGACTGGCTTGGCGTCGGTGCACTGGCGCCTTGCTGGGTCTGCATCGGTGATTGAGTAGTGCTCTGGTTGTTTATAGACTGCCATGGACTCGTGATACCTGGTGATCTCGCCTGCGAGAAAGAAGACTGCCGTGGAAGACTTGTGTTTGGCGTAGGTCTCCCATCCACTTGCGGTGGTCCATATCCGTTGTTTATTGACGGCGATACACCTGGAGAACCGACTGAAGAGTGATCTTGAACGATATGCTCCTCCACTCGCCTCCCCAAAGCTTGAAGCAACGCATCGATCCTGTTGACCTTTGCCTCAAGCTCAATGCTAAATCCATTACGCCCAGCGCCTGGTTTCTGCCTCTCAAGATAAACGCAAGCTCTGTTGTGCCTCGCGCACCACGAGCACGCAGGTTCAGCGCGATCGCATTTCACCTTGCGCACCTTGCACATCTCACAGCTATCACGCCATTCAGTCTCAATTCTGGCAGTATTACAGAGGGTACATACGATATCTTCTGATGCTTCTCCCTTCTGCGTTTCTTGTTAGGTCCGGCGCTGGTCATTCTGGACTCGTCGCCGCTGGACCCATCGTCGTTGCTCAGCGTCGAATTTGCCTCTTCCTCAGCGATTGAGGGTCCGCTCATTGACGTGGATGGCATGTCGATCTCTCTCTCTCTCTCCGCAGTCTGGGGAAACAAACTACTGGGGAATGGGATAAGCAGAAACCTTGCACGGTCTGTTATCGGTATTTTAGTGGAGGTGAGAACGTGGTTGTTGGGTATTATGAGATTAGATGCGACAGACGGAGTAAGGCCGAGCCGCGGGAAGGGGAAGAGAAAATCTGGAGGTGTGACAGAGTGGAGCAATCTAATCGCTTTAGTTGACTAATACTGGGTCTAGTGAAGTCAATGGCCAAGCAGAAGCACCAAATCCATCCAGTAATAAGGGAGGAGCACTGAACACCAAGCAAAAGATCACTGCATCAATTGCAACCATTCAATTATTCAAGTGACAATGCAATGGAACTCCAACACTGCAAAAACAGTCGCAGTCCAGTAGAAATGCATGTGGACAACGTTGCAGGCGATATCCCTGTCTAGCCAAAAGCCAAGTACCTTACGTGCTGCTGTTGGTCGACAAGGAACGATATCCATGTCGTGGTTTCAACAAAGACCTTCTATCTATGGTTAACCTTGCATTGCCGTTACGCATGTGACATGTGCATCTTCGGACCACAAACACCGGCATATGAGGGAAATATATTTTTTGCCGGATCACTCGGGGGGTTGACGACAAACATCCCGATCCTTGACTCTTTAGCAAATTGCACTTTGTGAGGGATGCCACACCAGCAGATGGTCTACGATCCCCCCCTCCCCCGGAAATAACAATAAAAGTGCGGAGCCGCTCATGGTACGATCACGAAAGAGTCTAGTGGTTGTTCCAGAACAAGTCAAGTTCCATATTTATTTATCTGCCTCGTGGCGAGTGGTAGACGCTACTGTACATCGGGCTTATAGACTAGTTGGTTACCTTCTTCGTTTAGTTGGTGCATATCGTGTTCCATCAGGCAGCAGTATTTCAGACCATCCATGTAAAACATACTAGTACAGAATCAGACCTAATCAAGCTAATTAATGTAACTACAGAGCTAACAAACAAAAAAGCAAATCAACTACTCGTTGGCCCATCCCCTGGACATCTCAACCGCTTTGGTCCAACGACTGAAACGCTTCGTCGCTTCTTCCTCGGCGATCTGCGGTTTGAAGATGGTGCGACCCTGGGTATTCACCTCCTTCAATTCATCAAAGCTCTTCCAGATGCCGACGGCGAAGCCGGCCGCGATGGCTGCACCTAGTGCAGTTGTCTCACGCATGCCGGGTCTGTTGACAGGGATCCCAATAAGGTCAGACTGGGTCTGAAAAAAGTGTCAGCAACGTACAGAACAAGGGTGTACTGCATAGAGAAATTCCTTTACGTACCTGCATGATGAGATCCGAGTTGCACATGCCACCGTCGACGGCCAGCTCCGTCAGCGCATGTCCGCTGTCCTTCTCCATCGAGTCGAGAATGGCCTTTGTCTGGAAACACGTCGCCTCCAGCGTCGCTCTCGCAACGTGCCCGCGCTGCGTGTACGCCGTGATACCAAAGATCGTACCTCGCGCATCGTCAATCCAGTACGGCGCAAACAGGCCGCTAAAGGCCGTTACAAAGGTGCACCCACCATTATCTTCCACCGTCTCCGCGAGGGCGCTGAGCTTGGCCGACGACTCGATGAAGCCAAAGTTGTCAACGAGGAACTTGACGCTTGAGCCCGCGACGGCGATGCTGCCTTCGAGGGCGTACATGGTGTTGCCCTCGCCAAAGTCAAACGCTACCGTTGTGAGGAGTCCGTGTGTTGAAATCACGGGCTTGGAACCGACGTTGTAGAGAAGAAAGCAGCCTGTGCCATATGTGTTCTTGGCGAGACCGGGGGTGAAGCCCTTCTGTCCAACAAGAGCTGCAGACTGGTCGCCCAGACATCCAGTGATCTTGACGCCCTTGAGCGAGGTCTTAGCAAGTGTGCCGTACGCCTTGCTATCAGACGACCGCACGATTCTTGGCAGCGTAATCTTCTTGTCATCGATTCTGAACCAGTCCAGAATATCCTCGTCATACTGCAAAGACTCGAGATTCATAAACATGGTTCTCGACGCATTTGACGGGTCAGAAACGTAGACATCTCGGTCCGTTCCACCGTTGAGCTTATACGTAAGCCAAGTGTCTACCGTTCCAAAAGCAAGAACACCGCGCTCATAAGCATCTTTGACTTCGGGAATGTTTTCAAGAAGCCAGAGAAGTTTGCTGACGGAGGGATATGTGGAGAGAGGAATTCCGCATCGCGAAATCAACTCGCTCGCGCCAAGACGGCGCTTCAGACGACGGACGAGATCTTTCGATCGTGTGTCTGTCCAGACGATGGCGTTGTGCAGAGCATTGCCGGTGGTCTTGTCCCATACAACAGTAGTCTCACGCTGGTTTGTGATACCAACGGCCTTGATCTGCTCACGAGAGTGACCTTGACCTTCAAAAGCTTCTACAGCGCCATCAATGCACTGCTCAACCGAGCTGATGAGCTCTTCAGGATCATGCTCATGCCATCTAAACCAAACATCAATAATCATTCACGTATCATGTAGTAGACGAAACTTACCCAGGATGAGGATAGTATTGCTTGAATTCAAGCTGATGAGTAGCTACGACCTCGCCACTGGTGTCAAAGATCAGGAAGCGAGAACTTGTCGTACCCTGATCAATGGCACCAATAAAGTTAGGATTCGGTTTTCCGTTGAGCATAGGCATAGTGAGAGATGCAGTGAAAATTGCGGGGAAAGGTGTCAGATCCGGGGAGAGCGAATGCAACAGTGACTAAGAAGGCAGCAGAAACGAAGCGGACGACAGCAAAATTGATTGGGGACTGCAGGATCAAAAGCGTATCATATTGGGGTGTTTAAATATCTCCCATCTCGGGTTCACTGATGGCAACAAACACCGAAATTTCAGATGCAAAGTGCATCTCGGGGAAGCATTTCCCACCACCCCCTGGGATCAATCTGCGGGGTATTGAAATCCTTCTCAGCATTGGCAAACGTCTCACGCACAGCCCTTGTAATACCAACAAACCAACGTCACTTTCCTGATGTAGCTTGTAAGCCTCGGCTTGGTGATGCCGAAATACAGACCCCATGTCACAAGACAAAACCATCGGGGATCTAACAAGCGAAACAGCCAACAACACCTACCAATGCATGTACAGCTGATAGAGAGGGGTTCGTTCATGTTACGTTTCCCCGCAGTCTTGTTCCAGAAGCTCGACTGAGCGGGTCTGGGATAAACACACCTTGACCATACCTTAATTCCTAGCCAAGCCAACCTCGGTCAAGCGGATGTGCAAATCCTTTTCTCTTTTCGCACGACGATCCGGGGTTTGGCTCGGACTGTGGAGTACAATATGCAAACACAAGTCTCGAACGTAGCCCCCCTCTATTTCCATCCCACCCGGCCTTCGGTGTAAGCAACCTGATCAGAGCAGATTCTTCGGTGATGATATCCACGTCTGCACGCCCGTTTCTTTTCTCTCGTTCTCGGTGTGTGCCGCCGAGCGGCATTTCGCTGGTACTCTTGCACCGCCGCCGTCCAAGCTTTTGTATCGCGGCCGCACCATGGTTCGATTCATCGGGTGTAGTCGCTGCGTCTCCCCGTGTCCGTGTTCCCTCTTTCCTAACGCAGTGGCGGATCGACATGCTTGCAAAGCCCATTCGTTGGTGATGTCTGATAACCTCGCGGTCTTCGGTATGCTCTGCATGCAGAGGGTGGTGTTTGCAAATACCGAGGCCGAGAGCAAGGAGGATCCCATCTCTTGGGGATGAGATGAGGGGCAAAAAGACACCCAGGCTTCAGGTTCGTTTGCTGACCATAAATTGTAACGTGATCCCCAGAGATGCTTGATGACGCCAATCCTCTCAGTATAACCTGTCTCTCTTGCATCCGCCAACCTTTCTCCTCTTTCTGTTTCAAAGATCATCTTTGCAGGCTCACTCTAGGATGCCTATCCCTACCATGAACGACTCCATCTCTGAATCTTCTGTGCACAAATCTTCCACCCCCACTAAAGTCGAGATGAGCCAGAATGAAAAGTACAGCGAGGCTCCGAATGAACCGCCCACTATTCCTCCCCCGCCTGAGCAGTATGCCTGGAGTCGAGTGAGGGAGTACTGCCAAGATGCCTTTTCAGAATTCTTCGGTACTTTCATTCTTCTCCTCTTTGGTGACGGCGTCGTTGCTCAGGTTGTTCTCAGTCGGGGAACAAAGGGTGATTACCAGAGTATCTCGTGGGGATGGGGGTAAGTCGTTATTGCCGCGGCCAATTGAGCTCATACTGACATGAATCAGTCTCGGTGTCATGCTTGGAGTATACGTTGGCGGTAAATCAGGCGGTCACTTGAACCCAGCCGTGACTCTGGCCAACTGTATATTCAGAGGTCATCCGTGGAGAAAGTTCCCTGTGTATGCCGTCGCCCAAGTCCTCGGAGCCATGTGCGCTGCTGCCGTCGTGTACGGCAACTACAAGTCTGCCTTTGATGCTTATGAAGGCGGTCCAGGAATTCGAACAGTGATTGGCGAGAATGCAACCGCTGGTGTATTCTGCACGTATCCGGCGGAATTCATGACACGCACTGGCATGTTCTTCTCTGAATTCATCGCCAGCACGATTCTGCAGTTTGTCATCTTCGCTATGGCTGATAGCGCTAACATCGGTGCTGGTCCTTTGATGCCGCTTGGCTTGTTTTTCCTGATCTTTGGAATTGGTGCTTGCTTCGGTTGGGAGACTGGTTATGCCATCAATCTCGCTCGTGATTTTGGACCTCGTTTGGTTTCGTACATGATCGGATATGGAAGTGAGGTTTGGTCTGCCGGCGGGTACTACTTCTGGGTGAGTCCAATGTCAACGCTTTTCCTTGCAATATCAACTGACAGTGGAATCCAGATCCCCATGGTGGCGCCCTTTATGGGATGTGCTTTCGGTGGTCTTCTGTATGATGTCTTTATCTATACAGGACCCAGTCCGATCAACACGCCAGGCATGGGTCTCCCACGTCTCTTGAGCCCTCGTCGCTCGACGTGGTCCAACACTTACAGTGCTTCCTCTCCCGTATAGTCGTGCTCGATCCTTGGAAATCCGAGTGCATTCGTGGTGAGGGCGAAGGGAGCGAGACCGTAGACGATGGTTGAAATTCGCGTCGTGAGACGCAGAGACACGGCCTAAACAGTGGCGCTAAAATGGCAGATTCTTCGTTTGGAGAGAAGCAAGCCTAGCATACGATAATGGCGTTCGTGTTCATCTTTTTTGTTGTTGCGTGTTTGCGGCGGCGGTTTTGAGTGCTCGTTGATAGCGTAGATAATAAGCTCATGCTATGACTCGAAATTCTCAAATGATCGTGATCGGTGAGCGAAAATGACATAATTCAATCGTGTTTGTCTAAATCTGCAAGCCGTTAGCAATCCGTGATAGCCAAAGCAATTTTCTTTGTTGAAGAAGGGGTGTTTGTGATGGATCGGCCTTGCATCGTTTGTTGTCGAAGCTCGGGTCAAGTACCCTCCAAGAGGTCGGGGTGCAGGAAGCGCATGACCTCGATCGCAGATATTAAAATATTGTATCGATCATGGAAGCGCAGTGTAGTTGGAGTGACCTTTGAATGGGCTGTTCGTACCTTGATTAGAAGTTGTCAATCTCTGTGCAGCCCGCGGGCGCCGCGTTGGTTGTGTCGCTGATGGTTTGAATGAGGCGCTCACCAATGGTTGTCGCCGTCAACGATCAGCCACCAACCCTAGACCTTCAGCACTCTCAACTTCTCGCTCCAACTGCATCGGCACAACAGCACCGTGAACCTCGAAATGAACACAAAAATGCATCGTCAATTTCTAGCACTCATAAGTACAGAAGCTGCACACAAACAACGTATGTATGTTTGCAATAGTGCTCAAGCTGGACATGTTGTCAGTTTGTATGTCTTTCAGCCCTCAACTCATCACGACACAACATCCACCAGTCAAATCACAGTATGACCGTCTTCCGTCTTCTGATTAGTGGAACAATTTTGTCAGTCAAGCCGTACACAGAACAACACATACAGAGCAAAATGAATGGCATAGTTTATTTCCCGCATCGTTTTTATTTAGCCAGAAAACTCATGACCTTCTTGAACCTTTTGACTCTCACCCCAAAGTCTAGAACCTCGGGCTTCCCCTCCCCGACAGTGGGGGCAGCACATGTAACTCTCCGCACATCGGCACGGCTCATCATTGTTCCAGGTCGCGTTCGGGCTTTAGCTTCGGGGTTTACATACCGAGATGCATAAGACCAGGGGTAAAACTCTCATGTCTACGTCAGCTCCTCGGTGTTTTCGCCCCGACGTGCATTAATGGGCTTGAGGCTCAGGACCTCCCGGAATTCCTCTTTGAGCCATGCGACCCAGCCCGCGACGTCTATTGCACCGTTTCTGCATTCATTGCATCTCGCTTGCGGGTCAGATGCTTTGAGTAATTCGGGCGTTCTTGGAATCAAGCAGAGACAGATGATGCATTGCATAGCCTAATTCTGGGTCTGAACCCCCAAACTTTGCTTCTCATGTGCTCCCGGCGCCCTCGTAAAAAACTTGTTAAAGCCTAAACAATCCATGATATCAGAATCACTTTCGTAGACCCATTTCCAACTCCGCTATTTATGGAAACTCTCATTCTCATTCTCCACGATCATCGCGCTTCGATTTACCTCTTATAAACCCCAAAGCCTAACTTAACTATCTTTCTCTGTTCTATCTGATCTTTATTCCCCAGACCCAGACTCTCCATCTTTTTCTCCAATCTCCCTCCCCCAAGCTTTTTTCACACCTAAAAAAAAAAAAAGCTTCCCGCGCAAACAACACCCCCAAACACCACATACATACACAAAATGCAGCAAAGATTACGGTCGCTCAAGCGCCCTCTGCTCCTCGCAGCAGCAGCCACAACAACAGTCACTCTCGGAGGAGCATACTACGCCTCCCGCAACAAGACACACATCGTCGACAAACCCCTCGTCCCCCTCAAGCGCGATGACAAGAACCGCATCGTCCCTCCTACATTCAGCGCCACAAAGACCCGCGCATCACAACTCGCTGAACTGCGTCGCAGCGGCGAAGACACAGAATACGATCTCCTCATCATCGGCGGCGGCGCTACGGGAACAGGCATCGCTGTTGACGCCGTCACCCGCGGTCTCAAAGTCGCTCTTGTAGAGCGCGATGACTTTTCCTCTGGCACAAGCTCAAAGAGCACAAAGCTCGTCCACGGTGGTGTGCGCTATCTGGAAAAGGCTGTTTGGAACCTTGACTATGGTCAATTGCAGCTTGTCATGGAAGCTCTTCGTGAGCGCAAGACGTTCCTCAACATTGCGCCTCACTTGTCCAGCTCATTGCCGATTCTACTACCCCTCCAGAAATGGTGGGAGGCGCCCTACTTCTGGGCTGGTACCAAGGCCTACGATCTTCTCGCTGGTTCGCAGGGTCTTGAGAGCTCATACTTCATGAGCAAGAACAAGGCTCTCGAGGCATTCCCCCTCTTGCGACGGGAGAACATGGTTGGTGCACTGGTGTACTACGATGGTCAGCACAATGACTCTCGAATGAACGTCGCTCTCGCTCTGACTGCTTCTCACTACGGCGCTACTGTTCTCAATCACGTTGAAGTAACTGGTCTTGAGAAGGATGCGAACGGCAAGATCATGGGCGCTCAAGTCCGCGATGTCCTCGCCTCCAAGGACGGCGATGCCGCTGCCGCTCAGCCCTTCAAAGTCCGCGCCAAGGGTGTCGTCAACGCAACCGGTCCCTTCACCGATGCTATTCACCAAATGGACGATCCCTCTCGCAAGCCCATTGTCGCTCCCGCTTCAGGTGTGCACATCATGCTTCCCAAGGAGATCTGCCCCAACGGACTTGGTCTTCTCGACGCTGCTACCTCGGACGGTCGCGTCATCTTTGTTCTTCCCTGGCAGGGCTACACTCTCGCTGGCACCACCGATAACCCATGCGAAGTTGAGGCTGCGCCCGTTGCGCAACAGCAGGATGTTGACTTTATCCTCAAGGAAGTCAGCAAGCTTCTGACACCCGAGTCTGTTCTTTCACGCAAGGATGTCCTCGCTGCTTGGTCTGGTAAGTCGCATCATCTCAATTGACCTGACCCGAACACTTCTAACAATTCACAGGCATCCGACCTCTTGTCAAGAACCCCAACGCCAAGAACACCGAGTCCCTCGTCCGAAGCCATCTCATCACCACCTCTCCCTCCGGTCTCCTCACCTGCGCCGGTGGCAAGTGGACTACCTACCGTGAAATGGCCGAGGACACCGTCAACGAGGCCATCAAGCTCTTCGACCTCAAGCCCCAGGCCGTGGCTCTTCCCGACATCAGTGGCGCCGGCGCTTCCGGCTTCACCACCCGCGGCGTCTGCTGCACGCGCAACGTTCCTCTCATCGGCGCCCACGGATACTCCACCTCTCTCGCCTCTCAATTGATGGAGGTCTACAACATCGATGCTGACATCGCTGACCATCTCGCTCACAACTACGGTGATCGCGCCTGGACTCTTCTCTCCATCTCTCCCTCCCTCAACACCCGTCTCGTCTCGTCTCTTCCCTTCATCGAGGCCGAGGTCTCTCACGGCATTCGCTCCGAAGCTGCCTGCACCATCCCCGACATCATTGCCCGCCGCACCCGTCTCTCATTCCTCGACTCCCACAAGGCTCTTGAGGCCCTTCCCCGCGTTCTCGACATCGCCTCCACTGAACTTCAATGGAGCGCTGCTCGCAAGGAGCAGGAGAAGGCCGATGCTATCAAGTTCCTCGCCTCCATGGGTCTTGAGCAGCAGACCGATGCGCCCGTGCAGGCCTCCCAGGAGGAGAAGATGCCTGTGCGCAGCATTGAGCAATCGCCCCGACCTACCCGCGTTGGTGGTCTCGATGTCGACCTGAACGGTCTTGGTGGTACCGGCTCTTACAGCAAGTCGCGCGACGATTAGATGAGCATTTTATTTTTAGAGATAGCATGTAGCATATAGAGATTCCCGGCATTGGTTGTGTTATACTTATACTAAAAGCATGGCGCTTAGATGCAGGATTGGGCTGGGACTGGACAAGGCGTCACGGATTTCCTTGATATTACATATTTTAATGAACTTTCACGATCACCTTCATCTTCCCAAGTTCAATGCCTCTGTTGTAGTCTATTCATCCTCGTGCTGACCACATCTGCATTCGAGTTAATTCCTCCATGTCCGCTGATCAATTGGACATCATCCCCGCAATCAAATCCTGGATCGTCGATGATTTCCTGCATCTCCATAAAATGAGGCTCCATTACATCAGGACCAATCTGGAGCCCCAGACTAAACATGCATCGTGACCTGGAGATGAACAGTGTGTCCATCAATCAAGTTACTTGGCTTGGTTGGTTGTGATTGGTTGATTACGTAACAACCAACCAAAGTAAGGGCTCCTGTTCAACCAAGCAAAGCAACCTTTTTCCTTTACTCGGCTCTACTTGATTTACTCGACAGAATTGCCGAATGAGGCATAGCGCGATGACTTTGACATATCTACGCGCTCTGATTGGCTAGGTATTCCGCATCCCACCTGCGAAAATTCTCGCCGAGTTTCTTAAGAGAAGGTACCTGACGATTGCGCCAAGCTCGAAGCCAAATATGTCTGCACATTCATTCTTTCGGCCGCATAGAAGGATCAGGAAGTCCACTCCACCTAGGACTCCCTCTGAGCCTCTCGGTTCTACCCTGCCCAGTACGCCTACCTCCGTGTCAACTCCAACCGATATACTGGTACTTGATGACGGCGCATCTACACCAACCATTGCCGACGAAAGACAGATTCCAACGAGCTCTCAATGTGTTTTCCCTA
>JABEEM010002444.1:1114-21647 GCA_013363185.1 Fusarium secorum | reverse complement strand
GCGGCTTTGGAAACGATGAACACTTCTCTCTCCAAAATTGAAGCCTTGAGCTACTTCTTATCAGCTGTCATGCATCTCAAATGTCCGTTTCCTTCTCCTTGCATGAATCTTAAGCGATAGCGCCGCGTCGACTTCTTCTTAAGTAAGGTTCTTGCTTCGGAAGAAGGAATTCGATTTTCCACCGAGGATGACGCGACACTGCGGTCCTGGAGAACTACGATGAATTGGTCGGCGCATCTAGAACTGCTATACTAAGAAAGACACCAACATGCTATTCGAATAGAACTGCACAATCGCAGCCGATTCATCACAGCCGTATGACGCATGACCTGTTTGATTGGGATTTTATTGGTAACAATCACTTAAATCCAGACGATTATAACGTATAGAAAACTCTGAAGTACTGGCTGATTTGGTTGGCTTCTTTTCGTAGAGGCTGCTGCAAAATGGCCGTAAAGCTACTTGAGAACGATTTATCCCAGGCTTTCCACAGTAAATTAAATACATTATCCAAACCCGAGTTGTGAATCAGCCAGAGTCAATTGTCATGCTGGCCCCTCTCATATCAACGAAGTGAGATATACGACTTGAAGCCATTGCGGAACCAATCTCGCCATGTGCCTAACCTCACTCGAAAAGGCACTTCGCTTCCTTGATAACAGGGATGCACTGTCGGGCTGGCTCCAGGATGCCATGGCTATGTTCTCGACTGGCCCATGAGCATCCCAAAGTCTCTGTCGGATTTTAACATTCGTCTCCGGAACCTTCCACAACGGTCCAAATTGACGAGCATGGGCTCGATGTCTTGCTGGGATACAGCGTCGCTAATGAGCAAATTGCAGATGTTGGAAGGATTACTATGACCTTAAAAGTATAGCTTTGAAATGGAAAGGGATGCATAGGTCCTGTCCATTGTTCTACAACCCCAAGAGGTGAAACACGCGGCTGAGAATTACGCGACGCTTTGGAAGCATTAGCATGAGTCAACAGCAGTATCGGATCCAGTATTCTGGGCGGATCAACTGGTAGTCTTTCAGTCTCTCTGTACCAACGTCATCAATACCCATTCTCCCATCAGCAATAACAGACCCGGACGTACTGATGGCTGCTGAATTGGCTACCATGGACATGCCGCAGATATGCTGAACCAGTTCAATATTTATATACGTCCTTAAATGGTGTGGGGATGATTCTGTGACAATTGCCCCCAAGATGACTACGACTCACTAATGGACCTTGTTCAGTCTCTGGCAAGCCGCCCAAAATCATCTCGGTCTGGGAAAGGGGCTCTACGAGTGAATTTTCAATGTCAGTGTTGAACCTCTCTTGTTTGACAGTCACTTTGGTTTATACTGCTGTTCAAGGTCGCCAGCCACAGCATGATCGACGTGACAGATGACAGATAGCAATAACGATACTTAACCTAACCACTAAACCTTTATATAAGCTAGGATGAAACATAGAAGGACATGAACGTAGCATCTATTCTAGGCCATATAGTCAAAAGCTCTGGAGATACTGCGCTCTGATGATAATATTGATCTCTGCGAAGCGAATGGGCCATATCCGTCTTCGCCCTGTTTGTCAGGGTTGCCTTTCGGTTTCTCATCAATTGGATGGTAAAGGCTGACTTGGAGGAGCGTTATGGCCCGTAGCATCCGACTTATCATCGAACATAATGCCAAGAAGGAGCGGCAGCTGCTGGCTTTGCACAAGTGAACCCAGGTGATTTTCTACTTTAGGCTAAAGGTTCAGAAGCAAGACAGCATAGAGGCTGCCGAGATGAAGTCAGAATTGGCAATTAATATTGCGATAAGGGAAAGATAGGAGAGAAGCAGTTGAGATATAAGTTTTGAAACAACGCGAGAAATTGGGCGTGAATTGGAACGGATTGCTCTTGTTCATCCAAGTCCTTTGGGATATGTTGGATATCTCTCTTGTGTCTAGCAACAAGATGAGCTAAAAGCTGATTATCCCTTCAAATCCCCTGCGTTCTAATGACTACTAAATAGTAATTGACCCTTACAGTAAGTCTGGCTTTGATGCTAGCACATGATGGCAGGGGGATGCTCTCGGCCTATGTGCCCTAATAGAATGCAGGCAGACAAGGTATCATTCACGTATAGCCTTTCTGAATTCCAGACCATTGGAGCTAATCAACAAGGTTCGTCTGTCTCGCTTGGAGAAAGAGTCCATTCCGAGTCTTAAACGAACTGGTGTTGCGATCGCTATTGCGGAACAGAGACTCGACATGATGAATTCACACGGAGTTCATGCGCTTTGATAGTATCACAACCGTGGTGAATGGTAAGGAAGTGGAACAACAGATCTTAGCACATTCTGAGTTTCCTGACCATTGAAATTGACTTGGTCCCGTGTCTGGTTGACGCCTGCACTCTGAACTTAACCATGGCAAACAAATCATATGATGGTGTTCGTTGAATACTCGCTTGACGATAATTGAAACCCGGAGGTCTATGTCAGGCGAGCTGGCGGCTGAGATCGGCCAACTACCCCCTGACCCTGAATTCAAACGCGACATTAGTTGCAGCGCCTTCACCCATGCTCTTCTGCCATCGCAGTGAATCACAAGTAATAAATGGCGTCGATGCCGATAGATATTTGACTTGAAATTCATTGCTTAAAGGATTTCCAAGTCCCCTGATGTCGCTGTCCTGACATCTTGCCTTCTTCTCATTCCCCGGTGTGCATAGGGTTTGAATGGCAAATATGGCATAGCAAGCTTCCTAAACAACCGCAGACGACTAAGTTGGGGAATAGCTGGCTTCTGGCTTCGTTGCAGGCCGTTAAGAGGGAACTACATCAAGAAAGGCGTGAACCTTGAGCCTCTCCCATCTACCTCAAAATAAAGCCCAAGCTTGACCTTTTACTTCCGAGAGCCTGACTCAAATGTGGCTTTGCTTCTGTTCTTAGTATCTGACCATTTATCTTCTATTTCTCAGTTTGGACTGTGTCGGTGGGCAATGATAGGAACCGATTTGATTCTACCCTTGAACTGTCGCGTAATACCTGTGCGTGCTTTGTTTTCTGGTGGCTTGGCGGTTTTGGGGTGGTCAAGGTATCGCATCGTTTGACGATAGCGAAGAGCTTGATCCACCGGCATCGTCCAAGACGTTCTACAGCGACACCAACGAGACAGTTTTACCGCGCTGTCTAGATGGTATGCGGCGACAGTAGATGGGTGATGAGTTTTATGAGAAGAGCATGTGTTGGCTCAAATTCTAGTGGCGAGACGGGCTGAGACTCAAGCGGATCTTCAGAACGGACGGTGTTGACCATGATCAGGGCTCTCTCGACTTGACGATACTTGGATTGACTCGGGAAAAGACGGCCATCACCCTTCCGACACAGACAGCAACATCAATCTCAACGCCACAATCAACCACCACACTGCCGCTGCGGGTAAGAAGTTAGACTATTTTCTTTCTTTCTTTTAGGTAAGTCTAATCCCGGTGCGCCTGAATGTGTGTTGACATATCCCCTCTAACACTACATCTTTACCAAGGTCTCCTTACCAATGGATATCGAATTCCTGGTTCAAGACACGTTTGCACTCACTCGGCCGCAATGGAAGCTTTCAAGTAACATGCTACCAGTATCTCCTTGAGGCCCTCATCAAGATGTCGTCCCCGTTGGAGTCAATGGTCAATATGTCCGACAACTACTATACGTCAAGAAGAGCAATGTAGCCATACATGGCCTGGGCATGTCATCGCCCACAATGTGGCGCGACCTGGCGAATGTCGTCAAGTTGACTTGACCCGCCTGAGCACTTTCCTGACGGCGCTCCAATGCCTTCGAGGTTCATCAACTACATCGATATCACCGGTAGCATGGAAAAAGACCACAAAAGAGGACATGCCAAGAGCGCTCAGACGGAATGAAAGAGGCATAATGCTAGTCCTAAGATACCCCCTTAAGACTCCTATCATAAATATACTAAGTCTGAAGGCACTATATCACCTCAGCAAGGTAATGACTCCTAGTCTCTCAGTAGCTATATTAAGTTTAGAATAATTATATAAGTATATTAATGCTTTATAAATACTTAGAGTCTTTAAGTATTTTATAAAAAACTCTTACTGAAGATTACCTTAATTCTTACTAGCAATATAAGTGCATATCTAATAATACTAGTCCTAGGACACTCCCTTAAGACTCCTATTATAAATATACTAAGTCTAAAGGCATTATATCACCTCAGTAAGGCAATGACTCCTAGTCTCTCAGTAGCTATATTAAGTTTAGAATAATTATATAAGTATATTAATACTTTATAAATACCTAGAGTCTTTAAGTATTTTATAAAAGACTCTTACTGAAGATCGCTCTAATTCTTACTAGTGACGTAAGTGCATATCTAATGGACGCTTGATGAATGATGAGGTTTGATGAGCTCTCTGGCTTAAGGGTCAATGCCTCCCCGGTAGGCTCAGGGTTGCCGGGGTCGAAGTCGAGGTTCGACTGGACGGTACCGTTGAATAGTGCAGTACATCCTCTCCAGCCACTTCCACCCTAGGTCCTCGAAACAAGTAAAAAGTTGATCTCGATCTTTCTTTAGAGAGTGCGGGCTGGAATAAGGGGAACAGGACCACAGACGGGCTCTGGCAAGACGGGGGATGGAGCGCGCTGATGAAGCCGAAGAATATAACAATGGTACCAGAAACAAGCTCTTCCGTAAAAGATATCGCGACTCGTGGTGCTTCTATCCAGACTGGCCAGGTCCAATTGGCCCGAGTCGTGATAAAGTTGACAGAAGAGAGAGCAAGCGGCATGAGTGTCACAGACCGCAAGATAGCGTAGTCCAAAGGACCATTTGCCAGAGCCATCATCTGAGTCTCAGTCATACTTGACCTGCTTAAGATCAATTCAAGGCACAATCTTGTCCAGTCTTACTGGGTCATTTATCGGGCATGGCTTGCAGACTAAGATTGCGGCGAGGCCATAACAACAACTGGTAAGAGTAGGAGCTTATGGGCCACGGGATATATTAGATTGTGAAGGAAATGAATATCATCGAGCAAGCGACATGAATTAATCCCAAGAATTAAGAGCGGGCATAATTGTGGCTGTAATCTTTCCTATCGAAGAGACCCACCTTGACGCAAAGCACCTGGTCTTTTGGCTTTCCTTTCTCCATGCCGTCAATATCACGGGGCAGCCAGCCAGCACCACTTATCCTAGCATTATGGAAATCTCTCTAGTCTCTGCTAACCATCCATAACCACTCTAGCTCCGGCCGGTAGCCTTGGTCAACTGAATGTTGAGGAAGCTTGTAATATGGACGCGATAGAAGAGGCATGCATTTTGTCGCCTGATAGACTTCTCCTGGAGCTCTTCGCTTACCATCATATCCTTCGTTACCACATCTCACGCTTCTCAGCGTCGATACTTCTTTTACGGAACTCATGCGGTGTTAAAATGGTCCTTATTAATTTGACCAAGCTTCCAGACAATGAGTTTCTAATTGCTCTTTTGCCTTGCAAAGACCAGTGATGGTAAATAAGTTTTAACAAGAATTAGAACAGAACAATTTATATTATAGAAAAGATCAGGGCGTCCGAGAATAGCAAGAAGAACGAAGGCAATTCAATCTCCCTTCAAAGTGAGAGGTTGTGAAAGGCGGAAGTAAAAACCACTCAAGAGCGATTGTGTCGAATGACGAGAATAATTGTGGCACGCACAGCAGACGGGCACATAAGAGAGGGTTAAGAGAGCCTTAATTCTATCATAGGATGGGGGGATCAGAGCTCCTTATATGCATATGGAGCATCTGATCCTTGTCAGGGAAGCTAGACCGATCAGGGCTACCCTATCTTTTGACAATAATGGCGATATATTATAGTGAGACCGAGGACGTCAACGATGGGTTCAGAAAGTAATTCTGAATTTCGGTAAGAGGGCAACGACGGGATATTTGCCCTTACTGAATTCTCTGCAAAAGTTAGAGATGTAAAGACATTCAGTTATAAAGAACATCTAAAACATTGGCCTGATACCTGGAAGGCCAGGCTGGCTGGAAAGGAGCCACACAAGCATAATTGAACTGGAGATCGTGAGACTGACTCTTCCTCACGCCACGACTAGCAAACAACCCAGTCGCTTACGAGTTTGGGCAAAAACTAATTATACCCTTATACCTAAAGCGTTGTTCTTGCTTTTTGTGCAGACCATTTCGGTCGGACACTGAGTCGGACTTCCCTAAGGAAAGTTTAAGCAAGACTCCATACTATACAAACCTGGAGATACGATAGCGGTTCCTCAGCGACCTCTAATCGGGGCTGGCTGTTAAGGAGAAAGAGAGGTTAGCTCCTTTTGTCACAATGCTTGCTACAGGACTTTATATGTATATAATAAGGACTCAAAGCATGAGCCTTTCTGTGATCTTACTGTCTCATATTTGTCCTCTAATCCTTCAGATCGTGCCATCTCGACAACCTAAATAGGCATTAATTGACTTGCAGTATCCTAGAATACACTCACCATGTCTTTGAATAATGTCTAGATCGCTACATACGTATAACTCAGGCAAGTCGCCGAAGCGGCCCAGAATCTTCTCACTCAGCCCTCACTTGCAAGCATTATTCTTTTAGCAACAAAGATACTATCATGTGAGCATTCAGAACCTAGCCGTGATATTGAGCCCCTTCAATTTAGATGTTGTGCTTTTCGACAAAATCATCATCATGACTAAGATAAAGCCCGAGTGAGGACACATATTCCGAAAGGAAAGTATTCTTACCATGCTCCCAACCGAAGAGATCTGGCTCGTGAAGCTGAGCATGGTATTGACGCTGAGCAGAAGCTTTGAGAAGAGGGTGATGCTTCCGAGGAGTCAGACTGGCCTCGTCGCAAATGTAATGGTTGACAGCAGGTTCGAGTTTGTAAGGCGAAGTGTTTGCCATGGCTGAGAGGTTGCGAATTGGGCTGCCTTGCTGCCACGCGGACGTTGATGGTATCGAGACGTTGGCCGACGCGGTCAAGGCGTACGCTGATCGACTCTATCGAGGTGCTCATTTGCTTGCTAGAATCCGGTTCGTATATCTTGAAGGGTCAGGGCAAGATCGGGCTGAGGTGATTTCCCAAACAGTCTCTGACCTTTTTTAACCTTTTTATTTCTTTCTTTTTAGCACGTCAGTCGAGATACAGATCCAGATCCAGACAGGAGTTTATTTCAGGCCGGGCAATCCAAGAGATGCGATGGTGCATCGCATTTTTGACTACTGAGTTAAAGCTTAGCTTACTATAGCACTCATTTAGTGGTAACCTCACTGAAACAACACCGAATCTGGCCAGTGTCTCACGCATGGTAAGCAGTCACGTGCTTTGCACCTCGAACCCATGCGACGCTCAGTAACATAACCGTCCCAGTGCTTCTCCATTGACCAAGCTATGCTTAACAAGTCTATGGCATTGTTTATCGATTATCTCTACACAATCGACACCTAGATATCCTTCCTTTGAGTACAAACCACTACCAAGCCAATCTTCAACCACATGATATGGCGACGTGGTACCTAATAGCGCATCGAGGTTCAGCATTCAACTGTTCTTGGCTGCATCCTTTGCCGTGTCATCAGAAACCCCAACCACCTTCTCCATCTGAAGTTCCATCACCCGCTGATCCAGCTGTCTCAGTCTCGTCTGGGTTATTGAAATCGATTAGGTCGTCATCGTCGAGGAAGGAGAATCGCGGAAGGAAGTATTGACCCTTAGGGTTTTTTGCGCACTTGAATGGAGCAATCTCGGAGCCAAAAGGGTCGTGACGGTCGATGTACTCCTCGAAAGAGAGGAGTCTTTCTTCTCCATGCGGCGTTTCAATGGACTGTCGCATCTCGAGTTCAGGAAGCAGCTGTGGCTCAAAGTCGGTTTGGGTGCCCTGGTCAAGTTGACGAGACTGAGATACACGACGATCGACTCGGTGTGGAGGCAGAGCCAGTATCGTGGTGTCGGGCACCAAAATTGGGGGGGCACCCGGTCGATACACCATGTATCCCCTCAGAGAAGGCGAGTACGTTACTTCAGATGAATATTCGAATGTACGGCTCGATCGTACAGGTAAAGCTGGCAGCAATGGTTCGGATGGCCCTGGTTGAGTTGCATCGCGAGATGTCTTTCGCGCAGGTTGCTCAGGATCGTCTCCGTCTTCGGTTCTCGGTCGCTTGAGAGGTTCCGCCTGTACAAGTTAGCCTCAGGGAAATCCGAGACCTGCAGCTCAAGTACCCTTTGTCCTTGGGCTTGGTCCTCTTGGACTGAGATCTGGGCGCCGGGTTGAGCATTATCCATTGCTCACTGTTGAAGATGATGGTGGAGATGAAGAAAGAGAAAGAGCAAGAAGAACAAGAAAGGGGGAGATCACGGTAAGTGTATTCGTCATCTCAGCGTTTGTCATTGTTTGTCCCGACGGGTCAATGCAGGCGGCGTTTGTATACTCATGTGCATGACAATGCTTGCTTCGGATCGAGTGACCAGCCCCTACCCTAGCAACAAGACAGGAAATCATCTTCAATGACAAGCTTATATCGCCCGAACGAAGAGAACGAGGGTCGGTGCATCGCCAAGATGTCGTTTCTTCTCTTTCGGCGACCGGGCATGAGGCAGCCGATTGGGATGAATTCACAGCTGCTGTTTATGGTTTGCTACGGCTATACCAATAATCAACAGATGGCCCTCCTCTAGCAATCCGTTGTTTATTCTCTCTGCAGATCCCCATTGAGACACCAGGCAGTAGCTGCAAAAAAAAGGGCTGTTGCAGGGCTGAACGTTAATTTACCAATTCGTATATGTTCAATCTGATTACCTTATTTGGCAGTTGGACGATGTAACTGCAGTCGCCAAAGCAAAGCCCAGAACGTTTTCAACTGCAGTCAGCAATAACTACCGTATTCATTCTGTGATTTGGAACGGGGCTGTGGAGACAATTTAGCGTAAAAAGCTATATATTCTGCCAGTCCTTTTTCAGCGATCTGAATCTGATACTATACTTAGTACATAAGAATGTTCCCCGGGAGAAGGAAACAGGCTAGGCCCGATTGAGTTAGACCAACGGGTGGTCCCTCACTTGTTAGCTACAGGAGATACTGTAGCTTAGCCAGCTTAGCCTAGCAGCTACTGTACCGTAGGGTAGGTAAATGCGAAACCATTACGGATACAAGCAGCCAGCTGTCTCTTTCAAAACCGACCTGCATCACAGCAAGCAATTCATCAATGTACACCGACTATGACAAGGACGAACGAAATCTGATCGTTAGAATGGAGTTTACGCGCCCCAAAATCCAGCAAACGCGGGTGCCTCGACGCGTTTCTTAGATGCAGTTCCTCGACACGACGATCACGTTACTTTCTACCTCGCCTAACCTGCAGACAACGAAGCCAGCGGAGAAAAACCCGAGAGGGCGATTCCGGTTTCGATTCCAAGGCTGCCAAGAAGACTTCTCACGACTCCCGCATTCACCACGCTGATCCCGATGATTGCATGTTTTTGGGGTCGCTGGTAGGACCACAGACAGCCGCCAAAGCCCTGGTCATCTGTGGATGAGTAACTGACCGCTCGGTAACTCCTGATGAAAGCGGGCCCATCATCCTGGAGGCGAAGTCGCAAGAGGCATGCTGCTGAGGCTACAGACCAAACTATACGTGGACTTTGGCGGAATTGAGTGATGTCGCCTGGGTTGTTCGGGGAATCTCAACGGGATCGAATTGCAGAAAGATGGTTTACGAGTAAGTCTCCCCTGAAATCCCGACAGAGAGCGGATTGGTCGAGGCTCAATTGGCTAGCAGACGGTTGGCATATTGTAGTCAGTCTCTAAGCGGGTTATTTGCAGAGGATGGACCAAAAGACGGAGATTATCTTCAAGCCTCTAGAGAGGGCTTTTCGCTCATAAGGACAAAAGACATAATCCCTCAAACTAAAGGCACTGATGGTTGAGTTTGTGCAGGACTGGTAAAGAAAGCGGGTCTTCTCGCTCCAAACCCGTCTTTATTGTGCTGCTGGAATATGATGAGCAATGATCAAAGCCAAGAATGTAAACTTCTGCTGAAAGGACAGGTTCTCTTTGGTGAATGGAGAGCCAGTCTGATCGTGGGCTCTGCAAGCTTGAGCGGTCAGTAGGCCAAATGATGAAAGGCATCAGTGAGGTATTTATCGACTCTTGGTACAGTTTAGACGCACATGAAGTGAGGCATGATGCTTCGATGACGTTGCATCTCTAACCGGCATGTTCGCCATCACCATAGCCGTTGGGTATGGTATCGAGAGGACCTCTGTAGAAGTCATAGGGAAAGGCATGAAGCCTTCGGAGGAGGGCGAGCTTCAGATACCCAGGGTCGGAAGGATCGCAGGGCATGGAGGGCTAAGTGTTCCCCCAAGAAAGCTGGAGGGAGTTTATTAGCACTAGTACTACATAGTAACGGCCACTGTATCCTCTCTCGCTCAAGACTCATATGATGTGAAGAAGGCCTGCTTTAATTGCCGATTATCTGAAGCATTGTTGTCCCCCTGATCTTCGGTCTCTCGCTCCTCTAACATCTTGGTGGCCTTGTACAGGTGCGCTGTTGCCTACTAGGCTATTGGCTTACTAGGAGTGTTCTGGCAACACTTGACTAGATTTTTATCTGTTCCAGTGGGATGGAAGTCAGGACCCTCAAATTCTTAGCCTAGTTCAGCTGCTACAAGTGACTTCCTATAATCAGGATAGTCCTCACCTTCTCGGACTCCAGCTTCGCCATGTCTCGTCTTCATTGGAAATCGCAATAGGGAATACGAATGCCTTCGTGGACTAACATGTATAAACGCAGAGCACCCTTGAGGGGTATGAGGTTCGATAGTCGATAAAGATATCCCTCGGTGCAGTTTTTCACCAGGAAGAGAGTTAAGGAGGGTCGCTTGGAAGGGCATAGCGAAGAGGCCTAGGAGTTGATCATAGATTGCCGGTTGATCGAGTCTCTGAAGAAGTAAGGCTCCAAGGGTCTCATCCAGGCAAAGCCAATTTGGTCCCATAGCTCGAGGGATCCTGTAGAAATATATACTTATCTCCAAATATTTGGAGAAAGGGACTGTAATAGATTAATCTACTATCTTATTGCTCTTCTCAAGCTTTAACATCAAACTGTCGATTTTCTCCAGTTTGTGGGTATGGTTGTGTAAGCACTGTGTGGCGATATAGGAATCGCTCTGTATGATAATGATGGCGGCATTATGGGCCGCACCTGCGGCTGTAACGCTGTCTTCTTCGAGGTTGTGGACGACATTGAATTCGGCTTTATGCTTGTTGAAGTTTGATAGGAGGCTTCGCTTGATTGACTTCTATTCCATCCGTTTCTCTTCAAGTTGCTATGTGATAACCTCTAGCAGAGAGCCCTGCTGCTCATGTTCTGATACTTTTTCAGTCTCCTTGATCACCGCTGTGAAAGGTGATGGTTCGACGCAGCTGACCAGTTCCTGCCGAAAGGTGAAGTCACTGGATGGAAGGACTGGATGGATTCTGTTAGCCAAAAGAAAGACATCTTGCATTACACACAACTCACAAGACCCAAGCGTTGGAGTGTAGCTCCTAGCACTCCTTTCAGGGCTTGCTCGTTCAGGAAGCTCTAAAGGACTTAGCTTGCGCTTTGAGGTAGATGGGTTCACGACAATATTTTGATAAGTCACTAGAGGTTGAGCCAATTACTGCGTAACCGCTAATACAACGAGGCGAAAGAGTGCCACACTCGCTGAATCGGACTCTCTCTGCACCTGGTCCATCCTTAAGTATTGATGGTAGTTACTGCTAAATCGTGATTGCTTAGATTGTGGGGTATTTAGAGATGTTGTTGAACAGACGAGAGACAAAAAAGGGATATGCGAGTGAAAGACGAGAGTCATGAGTTTGCCCATTGACAACAGTATAGAGTGTAGATGATTGCTAAGTATGTGCTCCGAAGCCCATTCCGTCGTCACTGCAATTTTAACCCCCTCCGAGTTCACTTTTTGTCCCACTTCTGTTACAGTTGGATGAGATCTAATGCCTCTCTTCAATACCAGCCTCATTACATAAGGCTCCGAGTCTCACTACATTTCCAATCGTGGGACAGGATGATCTGTAGCCTCTCTCACTTGTGGAGCTCAGCGCTTTCTTTAGGCATTGGTCTCAAGAGCATGGTTATTGACTGGAAGAGCAATTCGGTTATAGTGCTTTAGTGTCCATAGTTATGAGACTCAGCAGCCAGTCTAATTGCCTGGTTGTCACGTCACCGAGCCCCAGAAGCCTTATGGAGCTCAAAGAGATAGGTTGGCCAATCTTCATCTATTGGCCTAAATCCTATCCGGGCTCTAAGTCTTGCATTCTGGCAAACATGATGGTAATCGTAACAGACTCAACAATTCCCCATTCACAACCGGTTCTCAGTCACCTAAGACAAAGCAAAAGACGAAATGCAGTGTCGGAGAGGCGTCTTGATGCCAAATGCACGTAGCCAGCGGTTAATATGAACGATTATCTTGTGTAAGGTCAGGAATACCCAACTTATCCAACAGTATTTCATTAGGCTTTGGAGTTAAGCATTGTTCCAGTCTTCTTGATGGATGTTGGAGTCTCGATCCCATGAGTTGACTTTGATTTCGAATGCAAGAAACGAGATGCGTTGAAGAGATACATGAAAACTGTGTTTGGACTCTAGTGAGGCCTCATGTTGAACGGTGTGTTTTCGCGTTGACAGCTGTGTAACCGTGCTGTTGCTAGCAGGATTCCATTTGATGTAGACATACTAGAGCTTCTTTGTATAGAGATATGCTGTGATGTTTGTTCCAGACATTTTTGACCTTATGATTTGGCGGTTGGAGAGTTCGAATTCCTCGTAATGTCGCTTAGGGTAAATGGCGATAAGCAATATGACGTATGGCATTTATAATAGAAGCCATTTAAGAGTTTTTTGAAGTTACACTGATCCCTTTCACTAGGAGTGTCCTTCCATCGGTCCAGAGCTATTACTAATTCTGGCCAATACTGCTGAAATATATATTCCTTAGCCGCTCACTCTGTAATTTAACAACCTTTTTCTCTTCCTCCTCCTCAATCTTCTTATCTACCTTTCACTGTTTATCCATCCTTCATTTCTCTACTCATCTTCTAATATATGTAACAACATAAGCACCATTCCCCATTCCTGGGACAAATAGGAAGAGGATCGCTCGGTAAGGTACGTCCTTTCGACACCAATTAACTCCACTTTGCGAGTTTGGCTCAGAATGATGTGCAGGAGCTTTTGTCTCTCAATAGTACTCATCATGCGTTCTTCAATGGCAGCCATAGGGTCGTCAACATAGCTGAAATGCCTGACAGCTCTGACAGCTCGATATCAGTTCCTGGCTTCATAGCGGAACCTGCTCCCACCGCTTCAGTACCCGCCAGTCCCTGCTATACTCACCCCATTTAGGGCAGTATAGATATCTAGAGGGATGATGCTGAATGCGAAATCCCCGAACTGCCAGAGTTCTGTTAAACGCCTGGGCTATTAACCTTTAGGGATGGTTCCGATCTGATCAATCTCTTAAATAGATGCTCCCTTGGTTGTTCGCGGTGATGTTTCGAAAGATGGTATTTATATAGAAGCAATATGCAGCTCAACATCGAGTCGCCTTGATGCACTCACTAATTCACCTCGTCAAGAGACCAAAGCCCTCCAGTAAGAGATCTTAAAAAATACTGTCAACAAATTCTGGTGCTTCGGTGCTGACCTCGTAAAACTCCATTAAGACACCCCTCAGATATTCCCCCCCAAATAACACCCCTTCGAGTTGTTACCTTTAAAGCTCGGCCGACATCCTTTAACACAGGAAGGAGTATAAAATCCTAATTTGAAGCTTTTAAGTAAGCTCTAGCCGAATATTATACCTAAAAGAGCGACCTAAGTATCCCTATAAGCTTAGTACCTTATCCTTATTGGCAAGTATTGTATATAAATAGCTAGTAGTCCTCTGTGGCCAAATCGCTCTCTGGCTTTTGGGGAATCAGATTGGTACGGCGCGAGGGGATTAAACGTAGTTGTTGATTAGAGTATTCCATTTATCTCTCGTCTTGCATTTTGCTCCAATTTCGCTTTCGAGACTGTCGCCAACCTGCAGTCTGGGGCTGCCGCTAAGAGATTGGAGTAAGTTCTTCGAGATCCACTTGAGGCAAGCCGCCCTCGGCGGCTATCCCAATTCTTGTGGCGTTGTTAGTATCACGATTCCTACCCTCGAACCTCCTGATTCTTCTGGTGCAGCCTTGTCGGCCTAGTTGGCCGAAGACTTCACATGTAAGGACATTTTGCGTTTAAGCAGCGGCCATGACTCAAGCTCTTGGACAGAATATGACCGGGTTGCGACGTAATGTGTGAGTATGGCTGTTGTTGTGTACTAAGGAGATTCGATATGGGTCTTGGTGTTCGTGGTGACTGGCTGGAAGCTGTGTTTGGCTGAAGAATGGTGCTTTTCAGAAAAATGGTGGGAACGAAGGTTTTGATGTTTATCCTTTCCCCTTAAGTACCTGAGTTAATTGATTGTAAGGTACCTAGTTAGAGTTCATATTGACGATAGTGTTCCGCTCGCTAAGGTCCTGCTAGGAGATGTGTTGATATGAGGCTTGTGCTGCGGCAGAGGTGCTCTGGTTCCCTCACTACTAAGCCAAGGTTGTGTTGGAGAATTCAACTATCTCAACCTGTTTTCTCAATTTATTCAAACCAGGTAAGCCTCTCCAGTCCTTATATCTTTTCTCCTTAATCTCAACTTACTAAGCCCAGGTTATGTTGGAGAATTCAACTATCTCAATCTGTTTTCTCAATTTATTCAAACCAAGGAAGCCTCTTTAGTCCTCCTGTCTTTTCTCCTTAACCTTAACCTACCAAGCCCAGCTTGTGTTGGAGAATTCGACTATCTCAACTTCATTATGTCTTCTATACCCTAAAGCGACTTGGCTGGACAGCTTATGGAGTGGAGTTGGTGCTCGGAGAGCAGCAGTCAGTTTATTACTTTGATGTTCATATATACACGACTGACTGTCCCTTTAGCAACCCCCGAGGAGGCCCCTGTATGTCCTTTAACCAAACTACATTCGCTGCCCCACTGCTCTTCACAGAGAGCTAGGAACATGTCACCCTGGGACAAGCCCTCAACCTGAGCGCCGCGGGGCCGATCGATTACTATCTTGTCGCTGACACAAAGTCATTCCAAATTCTTGACTTCACCACCACTACTGAGGGAACCACTGTCCTTACAATTCGGTTCCATGGAGGTCCCCAAGCCACGATTCTTGAAGAACGTATGATCTAATGACTCAACGAAAATACCTTCCTCGAGTTCTGGGAATCGCGCATCTTACGTGAGTATGTAACCGGTATTGGAAAACGAGAAGTGTTTCGTCTTCTGGGCTTTTGCACACTTGAAACCGGAAACGAGTTCTGGGTCCATTGGACAGGGTACCCCGCCACTTAAGGCATATGGATCTAATCACAACTGATCTACGACAGTGTCCCAGAGTTGGCTCGGGAGTTTAATAGCCTCCCCCGACTGTCTACCCACAGAGGCACGAAGGGTGACATGTTTACCCGAAAGGATGCTCCGGTTTGCGTGGGTTTCCCGGTGGGGTGTGTTGGTTGTATCGCTTGTGGAGGCGGAGTCAATTGAGTCAAGTTGATCAAGGTGTTCGTTCTACGATGTGGAGGTTTATCGTCTTTGTGTCTTGGATGAATTAGATGATCATTGAAGCGAATAGACTCCATTAGCGTAGACAATGGCGCAATATAAGAATTGGGTATCTTAGCTGGCCCCTCCCGCACTACGTATGGTGCTTATCTTGTTGGTGATACCAGCGTGTGCGAACGAGCTGTCAACCCACTGCCTTCACCATCAGTGTCAGACAGCTCCCCAAGCCGCTCGGTGAGCCTTCGTCGCCTGAAATTTTTGGATTTAGGCCGATCAAGGTACTGCTCCAAGGCTTGAGGGTTAACATCTATTCCACTTCAATCGTCCGTGACTTCATCAGCTCCAAATGTCGCGTCGTTTTATGATTGGCTTTTCGTTATGGCTGTAAGTTCAGGCCTCGCATAAGCTGAATCCCGTTCCTTGCAAGACAGCTTAGAGATCGCTCAAGCAGCACGCGCAATGGTGCAATCTTCAAGGGCTCACATATTCTGAAGCCTCGAGCCCGCTTATCGCTAGCATCTTGTCAAATGTTTCCAGATGAAAAACGAAAGCAGAGGTCCGAAATGTGCTGACACCGTGCCAGCAATGGTTACTTACAAAGAAGAGTCGCTCTAGGCACGAGCGGTGGCGGTTCCAAAGACGTGCAATCGGATCAGATGGGACGAACAATGTGTCCCAAAATATTTCAATGGTGACAAGTAAAAATATGGATCGGATAATCAAGGGACATCGAGAGCATAGGAGACCCAACAGAGGTGCTGGGCTCTTCCGTCAATCATCTGGCTCCTCTGAAGGGCAACGCATAGACATGGCGGCGTGAGTAGGGTTTGGTGTTGCTGTCGCTACTACAATATAGAAGAACACAGTTTTCTTCCAGAGCCGCGAAATCCAATGCAAACATGGCATCATGCGACTAGGTCCAGGGCTAGTGATTGCGTTAAATTCTTCCTAATTCTGTGGACTGAAGAGTGTAGCGGATCCCCCATTCCCTCAAGAGGTCGCCTAAAGTACAGGTCCTCGACCTTGTCAGGCTAATGGCCCTAAAAACTTAAAAATATACCCCGCTTCATTCGTCGCTTCGATGTCAAGGAGCCAATGGTCTTACAAGATTCGGGCGTGGAACGCATCTTTGACACTAAGCTCGTGCTGGAGCACCAGCAGCACAATCCTTCCATCTAGCATCTTGTGCTGAAGTGGTGCCTACAACGGCAAATTGACCGAGATACTGTATTGAAAGGGTTGGTTGGAGCAGAGAAAAGCTCTTAAAGAAATGTTCAAAAGGATGGTGCCAGGGCATTTTGGTTCTTTCTCATGCCGTGAAGGCAGATCTGAACAGTTAACGTAGACTACCGATCACAGCCTGGTAGCGTGGGTTTGGCGATAGCCATCCTGTACCATGCAAGTAAATGGGTGTCACTGACGACGCCTCAGATCCATGAAGTAACCAGAAGTGATAGTCGCCAGAGAAACAGTTTAGGTCGAGTGAAATTCTAACTCGGTTGAAGAAAAGAGCATCATGAGAGATTGGACTAATGTTTGTTTGAATAGGCATTTGCATATCTAGGGACATCACTTAACTCAGATTGGATATTGAAATACAGAGTACTGTCACTATATCTCTTCGTGCTATATCTAAGACTATCAAAAGTCCATTATGGCAGCATTAAACTTCCGCTTTCAGAGTTATGAAGTCGCCACTGAGACCATACATGCTTGCCAGAACAGAGTAGAGAGCCGAGTCTTCTATTGAGCTGTCGATTCCACATTACCAATCTTGCTTGCTTGTACCAGACCAGTCATGATATAAGAATCCGCAAAGGTGCATAGCTCGGTGACTTGTCTTAACTCGAGTTGGGTCAGCGAAGGGCAAGTCAGCCCTTTACTCAATCGCCACGCCTCCATCAGGCTTGGGTCAAATCTCTCATATGCGATAAGACGAAGCTTTCCTCAAGAAGCGCCGAACATCCTGGAGGCGAGCGATGGAGTCGTACCTGGGACCTAGGATTTGGATCAGGGCCAAGACACCACAGCTGAGTCTACGCCCTTCATTCAGTCATTTGTCGCTCACATAGGCGGTCGTGAGAGTGATGATGTTGGCGGATATTATTGGAGGAAGTTGGTTAAGGTGCTGGTTCTATTATGGAGAGGTTAAATGTTATAGTAGTTTAGCGTTAATGAGGCTTCAATCTCAGCCAGGATGATGCAGCCAATCGATCTCCTTATATATAAGACAAATTGGAAATGGGCCAAGTTCGAATGGCTGACTAGACTGTTTGAATGCAGGCAACTACAAAGCATAATGACTGATAACTTTAGCTAGCGGTGAGCGTAACTTGGCCTTGTTTAGGGTAGCCGATCCAACATGTAGGAGCTATCATATAAATTGTGCTGATCTGCAATCAATCGTTAGTCATGGTTTGAGGTTCAGGACCTAAATCAGATTGAATTTATTGATATCAAAGCTTGAAGGCTGCTCAAGCGGGCAACTATATGGTTGCTTCGCAATTTCGCAATTTTCAGGCGCTCGCTTCTTGGAAGATCATTAAGTCTTATGCACTTAACTTTACTAGACTCACAGACCCTTAAGGTTTAGATATCACTTTACTTCATCGCTATGATGTAGATGGCAAGGAACTAATAGTCTTAAATAATTTAAGGATGTTTAATACTAAGCTCGTGATTCTAGCATTCACGATAATAGTGCTACTGCCTATGCTGATACTACTGGCCGTTGCCTGTATTCCGGCATAGTTATGGAAGGGCATTATGTCATTGAGGTTGTTATTGGCGGTATGATTATTGGTATATTGGCGAGGGAAACGGAGAGATCAAGGGGAAATGGTTTATGGTGATGGCCGGTGTGAGGCTCACTAAGTCTCTATGCATGTTTTGAGATTAGCTCTATAGTCAATACCTCCCAGACTACTCCAGCGATGACATATATCTTCATTGTGACTATGAATGAATAGGAGCGATTGGCGCCAAATACCTAACTAGCTGAGCCAAGTGTGGCAAAAGCCCCTCCTCGTAACATCGCGGTCACACGAAAATCGGAAAATTCACCAGCATCACAACACCATCACAAACTTGATCGACTACGGGATCAGTGGCAGGACGACTAAGCCGACGCTGAAAACACACGCTTGTCGACCCTGTTGCCCACCGGCTGGATCAGGATCCGACTGCACAATACGGGACAGCATGGGCTATCAACAGCCTGCCCTCATTACCAACAAGGACCTTTTGCTCAAGACTGAACCGCGTTATGACAGGCACAATCCAACCTGTCATTTGAACCTTACTTGACATATTCTAAAGAATCTCTATTCACAAGTTTCTTAAGGTTCGACAGGCAATACCTTGGAAATAGAGGTTGGGTTCTCCAGTTCTTGTCCTGCTGCCATGTTGCTTGGTCTCCGTAACTGTGCATTACCTCTAGTCTTGGTTGTCACCACATCATGCGGCACCATCTTTATCGAAACATCACCGAGGCTCCCTCCACTGCGTACCGCACAAGACTTTCATCATTATAACAATCAGGGCAAGGCTGTAAGATGAGCTTCCGCCAACGAAACTTGGCACAGAATGATGCATCCCAGCTGCGAGATTGGGAGTCTTATGAGAGATTTGGGCAAATACTTACCAGCATCTGTCAAGGAACTTCATTAACAAACTGCATATATGCAACACACCGAATCTTCAACAGTTGCACCAGCATCAGTCAACTTGCGGTCGTGATCTCTGACGCCCCTACTGGTCGGAGAGGGTTGCGAGCAATCTCTGTCAAGTTCACTATACTTACACACCTATTGCCACATCTACAAAGAGAGCCCCATACAGGATCCCATATCTTCTTCGGCTTTCCTGGGCTCGACCTGAAAAAAGGGCGCTCTGTTGACTTTCAATGCATAACACCTGGGTTTGGTGAGACAAAATAAACCGAAGCGCATGATTGAACAGTGACCGGATCCGAGACAAAGAAATTAATGATACGTATTCTGGAGCTACGAAGCATTGAGGCTGTTAAGCTTCAGTCTTCACACGGCCACTTGTTGCCGTTCGGCTTGGGGTACAGAGTCTGAGGTGTGATGGACGAATGGGGATTTCGAAGAATATTCGTGGCGCTGGAAGACTTGAAAGACTACGTAACTTTGGCGGATACAGATGCTCTATTTAATGCTGGATAAAGCGCTAAAAAAAGGCTATAAAGACAGTCTCGATCAAAATGATACATTATCGCACCTTTCTTTCTTCATTTAACATATATCTGCAGAAATGTCTCAGCAGATGGGATTGATCCTTTGGTCTTTTTCTTAGTGGTCATATGTGTTTGAATCTTAGTTCCTAATATACAGCTTGCTGTTGACTCCAATTTTATGTATATATAAGAAATATCATCTCTGCTCCTCACTCTGACTTTCAACTTTCCCTAACGCACTAAGTTCTGACGTATTGCTTCCGATTTCACTTACACCAGATTCGTCAAACGTCACACTGCGAGAATAAACCATCAATCATCTACTATGTCAGAGGACAACTGGACTCCTTCTCTGAACCATCAGGATGCTTTATGCTACAAGATGAAGATTCGGCGCTTTGTACGCTTTTGGTCCCAGCTAAAAAGATAGAATCATAAACGAGCCTGAATAAGGTCTAGAGACGAGGTCGAAGAAACGCTGAAGACTGGAAACGAAACTCGTCGAGTTGGACTTGGTGGAATTTGTCAAAAGATAGGGTAGCCCTGATCGGTCTAGCTTCCCTGACAAGGATCAGATTCTCCATATGTATATAATGAGCTCTGCTTCCCCTATCCTATGATATAATTGAGGCTCTTTTAACCCTCTCTTATGTGCC
>JABEEM010002436.1:0-10729 GCA_013363185.1 Fusarium secorum | reverse complement strand
GGTTTCCCTTACTCTTGGCCTGCGTCTCCGAACTGAGATCGATCTTTCGGCCGAGCTCGACATTCCCGTTCTCGACATCGAGGCTGGTGCCAAGATTGCTGTCTGGGTCAGCCTTTTCGAGTACACTGCTGTTCTCGTTAACACCGACAACTGCGCCGTCTCCGTCGATGAGCTCATTGCTCTTACTCTTGGTCTTGCTGTCGAGCTCAACGTTGAGGTCGGCGACATTCTCGACATCAGCCTTGCTCCTACTCTGACCGTCACCCTTGCTACTGCTGCTCAGGCCAAGGTTTGCCAGCCCAACCGCGGTACTCCTGGTAACTTCATTGAGAAGCCAGATGGCCCTTCTACCACTCACACTCAGGTCGTCTCTCTTTCTACTGTCCCTGCCGGAGGCTCTGACTCTACTACGAACTCTGCTCTTCCTGACGCCACTGGTTCTGCTGATGCCTCTGGCTCCGCTGATGTTACCGGCTCTGCCACTGCTGACTCTCCTGACGCCTCCTCCGCCCCCGGTGCCTCTGGTTCTGAGACTTACCCTGCTGGTGCTGAAACTACCGGTTCTGGATCAGGTGCCTATCCCATTCCTGGCTCTGGCTCTGGATCAGCTGCTTCTGCTGGTGCCGAGACCACTGGCTCTGGCTCCGGAGCTAACACCATCCCTGGCTCTGGTTCTGGCTCTGGTGCCTCTGGCTCCAACACTCTCCCTGCTGGTGCCGAGACCACTGGTTCTGGCTCCGGTGCCTCTGGCTCCGAGACTTACCCTGCTGGTGCTGAAACTACCGGTTCTGGATCAGGTGCCTATCCCATTCCTGGCTCTGGCTCTGGATCAGCTGCTTCTGCTGGCGCTGAGACTACCGGCTCTGGTTCAGGCGCCTACCCCGCCGGCCCTGGCTCCTCTTCGGCTCACGCCAAGCCCCAGACCACCGGTTCCGCTGCTGGAATCGTCCCTGCTCACGGCAACGGCACTGCCACCGGCGATGTCACCAGCACCGTCACCTCCACCCACGTCTACACCGTGACCAGCTGCGCTGCCTCCGTCATCAACTGCCCTGCCCGCTACACCCAAAAGGTCGTCACCTCCACCATCATCAAGAGCACCTACGTCTGCCCTGCTACTGAGACCGGTGCTGTCCCTGCTACCACCACTGCTCACTCCGCCAAGGTCCATGTTCCCGTCACCACCATCACTGACACTCTCACCACGATTGTGCCTTGCAAGACCCGAACCACCAAGACCTTCCACCCTCCTACTACTCCCCCTCCTGCTCCTACCGTCACCATCGTCGACACCACCACCTACTGCCCCGAGGAGGGAAAGACTGCTCAGCCTCCTAAGGGCCAGTCTACTTTCCAGGTCGTGACCACAAGCACCAAGCCTTATGAGGTCCCCAGCCACGCTGCTCCTACTACCGAGGGTGAGAAGAAGCCTACTGCTGAGGTCCCTGTCCCCGGCAAGCCCACTGGCGGGTCTCCCGTTCCTGAGAAGCCTACTGCTGGACACCCCACTCCCGAGAAGCCCACCGGCGGCAAGCCCGTCGCTCCTCCCGCTCACAGCGTCCCTTGCCCTCCCAGCAACGGAACCGTCTCCACCCACGTTCCCGTCTACCCAGCTCCTGTTCCCACCACCGCCGTCCCTGTGGCTCCTGGAACTACCGCTGGCTACGCGCCCCCTCCCGTTGTCTCTCAGCCCGGAGTTGTTCCTCCCGCTGGTTCGACTCCCGTCGCCACTCCCGTTCCCGTCAGTGGTGCCAGCGTGGTTCGCACTGGCTTCATGCTGGCTCTCCCAGCTGCCCTTGCTTTCTTCATGTAGATGATAAACGGTTAAGATCACAGGATCTATGTATAACATTTAGGCGACGGGACTTGGATTAGCAGTAGTTCATGATTTTAATTTTTAATATTACTATGTCAACCCATTGGAGTCTCTTCAAGTGATTATTTTCCACCATGTATACTGAACCATATGTCTGTATTGTTTTTGTGCCAAGTTTGCCACTACTCATATCCTGGCCCCGATTTGACGAATGTAGTTCGCATTCCCACGTCGCTAGGCTATCCGACGTAGACTGGAGCCTCGAATTGCGGCTGATTTATTGACGGCTGTTCCTACTTGGGAAATACAAACTTCGGGTTCAAGGCAACTGATGACGAATCCACTATAGGAATCCTCGACAGGCTGCGCGATCATTTGCCCGCAGGAAGCATAAGATCACCTTGAGCAACGGCGGAGTTCTAGTGGTATAATGTCTAAATCGTAAGCTGGATGTGCTATTTGCAGTCGAGACTTATGGCTGAGAGCTTAAGTCAGCACCGTGAACTTGGTTTCTGTAGAGACACGTTTCTTCACCCGAATAAAGAGACTCTGAACAATTCAATTCGAAAGCCGCAAGGACCGTATGATCCCTTACTCGAGGTTGTTGAGAGACTTTCAGCCGCAATTTGCAGCTGTAAATAACACATATAGACTGAATTTTAAGTATAAATAGCCGGAACCTATGTCTTCTGATTTTTCCATGCCAAATTCTACCGACCAATACCCTCCCTCTTTGACCTCTCAACCTTATTGAAGCACCAAACCACATTTCACCAAATTGGACTGACCAGAATCCAACCAGCAGAATACATCATGGATTATAAACACGTAGTCAGGTGTAACTATATAGTTGAACTATGTAGTTGATTGCTGACAATAAGGTTAAGCTTTAGGCTGCGCACACAGATAACAAATAAGAACATGATATTTTTGTTACCCTAAGAGTTTTTACATACGGAGTAGAAGCTTTGATAACCAATAAATCTTGCTGCAAGCCCTAGGGTCCTGCAAAAGGAAGAGATTAAGAGGTATATATAGAAATATAACTTCAATTTTGCATCTCTACACACACACCACTACAACGCAACTCAACAAACAAAATGGGGATAGTCGGGTTAATCGTCTCATTAATCGTAGTGACCTTGACCATCCTCATATTTTTAAAGGTCTTCGGCTACATCGAATTGAAACCCTGATGAAAATCTCACTCTTTACTCAATGAACGTATGTCACGAGAGTTCAGTCGGTTTAGCAGGGATTTGAGGGCTGACTTGATACTCAGTGGTGGATATGGGTTGACATCAAGCAACACAAACACGATTGGAAGTCGTCCCTCCGGATGTCAAACCTGGCGGTCAAGTTGGATCTCGGTGGTCAACCGTGCAGGAATCGATTCGAATACCCATAAGGACGATGATGGTCTTATTGTGAGGGTTTACAGGCGGAAAAGCAATACCAGACATCCTGAGGGGGCAGATTGATGTCAACTCTGATATATTAAAAAGGAGTGGTGCTTGTAACTAAGTTCCAACCTCTTCAAAATTTTCGTGGAGATGATAACGTCCAATCAGTCCCTATTCTGCTATTCTCAAAATCTGTGATCAATAACAAGCTTCTCGCGACTCACTTTCCCATTCCAAACATCGCGAATACCTTGAAGTCCCTCCTCCACTCCCTTCAAGATCCTAAATCTCGGCGCCTCCCAATACTGCTCATGGTTCTCAGCCAACCAGTGCATACCCTGTTCAATGCGCTTCTGCCACTCGACGATCCTATTCTCCTCCCTCTTTCTCTCCTCATCGCTTCGGTTTTGAGCTTCAACTGCAAAGTCAACTTGTTCAGCGACCCTGACACTTAAAGTGAACTTCCACGTCGGGTCCTTCTTCACAAGAAGAGTTGATACCAGACGGAGTTCTTCTGACGGTAAGTTAGGATCACAGCACTGGCAGGAAAGACCTGGTGAGCTTTGATCGTATTTATCCTCCAAGGCCTTTTCTTCTTCCGGCGTAAGACCTTCAAAGACACCGAGACCAGCGCAAACTGTGTCGAAGACAGTCTTCAGTGACTTGCCAGACTTTTCCAGGTATGCGCGTATATCCTTCACGACATTTGCACTTCGATAGTCAAAGACCTCATCCGCACCAAGCCTCTTCAAAGCTTCATGGTTCTGAGGTGAGGCAGTCGTGAGAATGGGACTGAAACCAGCTGCCTTGGCAATCTGTATAGCAGCCTGACCAACAGCTCCAGCACCGCCCCAAATAAGAATCGGCTCATTCTTCGGATTGTCGCCAGTGATCCCAGCAAGCGGGAAGCCATACCCTGCCACGTTAAAGAGAGCATCAAAGGTAGTTGCACTGCCAACGACAAGTGTTACAGCGGTGATGGGATCAAGATGCGCAGGCCTCTCAAAAGCCATGAGAGGTTCGGCCAAGAGGAAGCTCTGATGAGCACCGAGGTAATTAGGTCGATGATCATAAGGCAACGATTGGCCAAAGATTTCTTGGCCGACTTTGAAGGGAGATTCAGGCCCGACTTCTCGAACGATGCCGGTGTATTCGTAGCCAGCGACGTATTCTGACATGTTCATGTATGAATGACGAGTATCAGCTGGGTTGATGGCCGAGTACTGCACTTCTACAAGAGACTGTGCCTTTTGCGGGACGTATGGCTCTTCGATAGTGCGAATTTCATGTTTGCCGTTTGCAAGCATGTAGATAGCTATATTCGGGCGCGACATATTGGTAATTTCTTTTAAGAAAGCATGCAAGTTGATTGTTCTTACACCAAAAAGCTCAGGTTCTTGAATCATCGTTAAATACTCTAGCATAACGTTGTTTGATGGGGTCAGCCTTGACCAATCATTTCGTTACCCGTGAAGCTGAAACTTGGTATTTTGAGAACCGGAAATTCCGTTCGCATTTGCTTAGCAATAACGTTATGCGTTACAAAACAACTAACCGAAAGGAGTCTCGACAGGGCCTTGAATTGACGCGATAAAGGTGAGGAATTACGATATGGGACGTTGAATTAATAATGTACCCTGTGATCATGTTATCTAAACGTCGGAGTGTTTACATAAGCTTATCATTGATTCATTCAAGGCTGTTCAATATGAACGAGCTTTTGCGCTTTGGGGGGGATATTGTTAGATAATTCTATTTTACGATTGAATAGAACTAATCAATCTTAACTTCAAAGGACATCAATGGATAGAGATCCTAGTCTTACATTATTACACAATGCTTTTCCCATCGTAATTCAATTTCCCCATACGCGGCATGTCCCTCCCCACCCGCCTTATCAATCGCCCTCTCGATAAAATTACTAAAATACACCACTCTCAATCTACCTGAACCTCACCGATTGTAAAGATCTTCTCCGCTTCGACTGTCCAGGTGGGTCAGGTACTGGGTACGGCGGCACAGGTGCACGAGCAGGTTCTTCATCCTGTTCATCTTCCGTCTGGACATACGCAAACCGACCTGGTCTGACTTTCTGCTGATCGCCTTCTACGATCTTTCTTTCCGGTGGTCGGGCATCACTCCTTTGAACAAGGGATGTTTGTAGCCTTCTCCTATCCTGCGATCCAACGCTCTGTGTTGAGCTGACTCTTGTACGTGCAGGGCGTCGGAAATCTTCGTAAATCTCGTCTTCATCATCTGGTTCAGGGCGTCTGTTTAGACCCTGCCGAGTACGGCCTTGGTTAGATGGTTGTCCATCTTGTGGTGGTTTGATGACGGATGGAAGAGTCTGGCGACGACGTGGCGTTGCTCGACTCAAGGTTGGCGATGATGGTGCATGTACTGAGGACCCTGAAGCGACAGAAGGCTGACCTCGCAGGACCAAGGGTTGTGGCCTGCTTTCGTAGCCCTCGCGTAGTCGCTGCGGTACCGGCTCGTCTTCCCACCCGCCCTCAAGCTGAAGATACTCCAGTATAGTATCGAGCTTTGATCGAATCTCCTGTGCGTCCTGCTGACTGACCAGCGCCATCTCTCCATCATGTTCCCTTACCCTGCCCTGGAGAAGATCCATCATTGTCTGTCTTGACGAGAGCCCGAATGAATCTTGGTATTCTGGTCTCTGTCTATCTTCAAGCAGCCGGTAGATGATGCTTGTGAGCTGACGAGACCTTTCTCTCTCTATGTTCAGGGACCTTGTATCATCGCTAGTATACTGGCTCGTGACTGAGGGGCTTCTCCGTGGGCGGCCTTGGATCCTTCCTGGGTCTGATTGTATCTCGGCTTGGTACACATAACGCTGAAGGTTTCTGAGTTCGGCCATGATGTCTTGCATGGTTATACCATCTTCTGAAGATGCTCTTTCCCGTGTGGGTATAGACTGTCGCCTTTGCCGAGGTCTTTGATGTGCTGCATCCCTCCGAAGGCTACTCAGGTTTGGCTCGGTCTGTGGCTTCGGTTGTCGCAAGGATTTCGGTCGAGCTGGAGCCCTTTTTGGCTCCCGCGTTGGATACTCAGGGTACGGTGGGATTACCTCTTCATACCCGTAAGAACCGGCGGGACCGTATCCTGGGTCAGAGTATCCTGAAGGCGGAACATCGTATCCAGGTGGAGTAAAGTACTGGGGATCCCGAACACTTGCTCGCGGGACAGAGAAGTACCCTCCGCCACCAGGATATGTATATGGGCTGAGATAACCAGCCGGCGTCGGGATATTTGGTGATGGATAGTAAGACGGGTTTGTGTTTGGTGGATATGCACCCGGCGTCGGAGGAGGATATGTGTTGGGGTCGACGCCGTAGAGCATCGCCTGCCTCATTACCGGATCGCCCGACGCTTGCGAAGGGAAGTCGTTGGTATGTGTTCGATAATGCGCAGGCTGTTTATGCCGAAGTTTATGTCCGCGGTTTGATGTTTTGTGTTGCTTGGCTTCTTTCTTGCTTGGTGACGCGCTCTTAGCTTCCTCTTCGTCATGTGGACTCTCTTCTGGGGGATGACCCTCTGCGTCATCTGATGGCGGGGGTGTCGACACCATGGTGACTAGACCAATCACGTCAAAGACAAACAAATATGAGAGAAAGATCGAGTGAATATCTGACAATAATTAAGAACTGTTGGAGATTGGGTATTAAATCGAGGATCCGCGAGCTTATCTTGATCTGGGCCGCAAATCCACAAGTTAAAACCTGATGAGGCTCTGCTTAGGTTGCCTCTTTTTCCTTAGGTCGCAAACGACTGACGTGGACGAAGAATGCCTTACGAGAGAAATGCATCTGCTATTGGGCTGTTCACTCCCGCTGTCAACGCTGTATCTTCATTGCCCGTGTTGCGTTCCGCTGCAGAAGTACAACGTTGAGCGACGCATTCTCCAACGACATCATTGGTGGCCTGATATCTTTGTTGGACACTAAAACCGGAAACGGGCGGGTTGGTTGCAACCGAAATGCGAGCGTGATCATTTGCATGACTTAGCCAGGTTACAGTGAGGGATAAAGTCTGCCGATGTCTGGGGTTGACTAAGAAGCTTTGAAGTGCTATATGCCAGTTTTCGATGAATGAGAGAATGAGAAATCGACTGCCCCAGTGACAAAAAGAGACTATAGCTTCTTAAAGGACTGTTGGAAAATAGTAAACATGTTCGGGTAAAGGACTGCCGTGAACCCCGGATTGAGGCCATCATGATGTCGAAATGGGCAGATGCTGACCACCTTTTCTGCACGTCGTACATGTATCGCCAATCGCGCGGCCCCATCCGCTGCATGGTGCATGTCCCGTTCTGCGGCCGGACGGATTCGACTGGCCGAGTCACAGTGAACTTGATGATGCACGGCAGGCAGAGATAAGAGGAGTAACATTAATCCCTTCCCGATGCAACCATTGATGGGTTCCCTTGCAGCTATCTCAATACAAATTTATATGTATTGAAACTTTTAACCTTAATTATCTTTGAGAGGTTTGTATCTATTGACAAGTTGTATGAAGTGCAGTATATATTTTACCAGAGCGTTAACTCCATTTCCCCCAATACATGATCAATAAGCATTGGAGGAGGTCCAAATATATGCCGCGACCGCTTCTCCCCGGGCGAAAGCTTTTATTCAACTCCTGCCAGGTCATCGCCGTAAGAATCGCATAGTCATTCTTATCACCATCCCCATCGTTACCAACCAGATCGACCCGAAACGCCAGATCATGGAAGTTATAGGGCTCCTCTTTGTTATATCCATCGAGGACCTTGATCTTTTCAATTATGGGATCCGTCGTCAAGGCAGTTGACATCAATACCGCCATATAGTCCGAGTCTGTACCCTCGAATCGTGGAAAAGGTACCTTGAAGCACAACTTGTCGCTCTTCACTTCTAAAGGACGAGTTAGGTTGCGTCGGCCATATGAATCATCAACAAAGTCTCGGGAGCCACTGGTTTGATCGGAGAAAGACCAGGTAAGTCTGAAGGAATCACCGAATTTGTAACGATCCCCTTTCATCTTAGACATTCCCGAAGCTTCGACGGGCTCAAGTCGCCAGTAGCATGGTTCATCCGTGCTGCTGATGGATAGAAGAAATACTCCTTGGGCATTGCGGTATACTGTCAAGGCTAAATCTGCATTCGGTAATGCCGCTGATTTGACGCACAGTAAGGTATCAGGGCCGATCTAAGGATGGAAAGGACTACATTCAGCACCAAGACATGGGAAGAAACTTAACCACGGATACTACTACTTACGCTGTGTCCCCTCGCAACCTCCAGTCGCCATACTACGTGGCTAAATGCTTTATCCGTTCTCGTACCTGACTAATAGTTAGCTGGTACTTGTAATGCCGGATACTGTACTCACCGAGATCCGCCCCGGAAGGGAACATCAGGACTGGAGCTTGGATCCTATAAGTTGAGAATGTTAGACCTCACGACCTATGCTATGGGTGTATGAAATCTGAACTGCTTGGATCAACGAGCGGAGTCGTGTTAGAGAAAACACGATTCTGAACGGTAATCTTGGTCATGTTGTCTATGTGCCCAAACGATCCGTTTCTGAACGCTTCTTTGGGGTGTCGATTTGGTACTTGAAGATTCGTGTGAACTGGGGTCACCAATTCATCCGGACGCTGTCCTAGGTAAGCCGACACCTGCATAAGAATTAGTGAAGAACTAACAAGTATTATGACACAACATTCAGCATACCTTCCTTTTGGATATGACGCCAAAACTCTCGTTCTGGCTAGCAACCTTGAAACGAGCATAGAGCATCCTTGATTCTGGAATTACTATGTACTCGCTGAGCTTGGGCACCGCGGCAAAGAACCACGATCTAGTTTCGCGATACCCAGCCATCTTTGAGATGGTGTCAACAATTGGTGTCAGTTCGGTCTGCTCAATGATACGCCAGTTGTTGAATTTTGCAACAGAACCACTCCAAGCCGGCGGGCTGCCAATGATTAGCGAGTCCTCATAGTAAAAAATAAATTCGTCGACTCACTCTGCTGCCAGGATAGAATTTCCGCCAGTAGCCTCAAATCCCATACTCTCGCTGGTGCTCGCACTTCTCCTGAAAGCCTCTGCACTGTCTTGGCTCTCCTTCGACCCTTTGGCGTTCCAGTAACTTGGACTTGTGCTTTGAATGATTCCTTATCCTAGCTCTGCTGGACAGCTTCATCGCTCTCAACAACATTGGTAGTTTGAAGGTAGCCTCCAAGACTTACTGATTGGTAGAATAGATGGCTCAAGGTACTATACAGTTCTCGGAGCACATTGATCTACTCTCCCTTAGCGTCAGACTTTGATAGCGATCGAATCACTTACATTCTTAGTCTGCTTGACACCATCAAGAGCTGCATGAAGTTCCTCGGTTGGCTCTAGAACTTCTGATCTCAGGGAGACACCAAATCTAGGAAACATTCAGCTTCCAGTAATTCGCTTTGCAAAAGCCTTTTTAGTCTTGTTTCCACTAAACGCATCTACTCTAACAGTACCGCCTATAACGCCTATTAAATATCCACCCCATCCTACAGATCTGGATATTTGTTTGAGCAAGGTTCTCGCAGCATGAGTTTTTGGTTGGGAGTGACTTATGCCGGACCTTCCACTGACGATGCACCGAAGTGAACCCCAAATATATAGCAATACTTGCTTGTTATATTTCCCGTTTCCCCATAGCAAACAGCGCGTTAATTAGGTAATTCCACTAAATTATAAAACTTGTCAATGCAGGTGTGACGTATATACCGCCTATATTACCTGGTGTACAAGATTGCCATCGAACTCAGTCTGCTAATTGATTGATACTTAAAGCTTATGACATCTCAACGAGACATATTAAGCTAATATACCGAAAAATCCCAATTAACTTTAGCTTTTAGAAGGCAATATATACATAGCCTTAATAAAGATAAGTCTCCTAATTAAAAACAGAATAATATGCTTTTATGATGACTTAATCAGTAACCTTATTAGCAGCTACTGGGGTATACTTAATCTCCTAGATATGGCCACTGACGAAGTCACACGTGACATAAATAAACACTGTCAAAATCACATTAAGTTCCCTCGAAGAGGGATCTCAGTCTGCTAACACATAGAGATGTAATATCTCTAGCACATGCTAGGCAAGGTACCCGTTGCAAGGGCGGTATAGCCGATACTATCACAGGAGGTCACTCTCACACTTTTCGCAGAACTGTACATCCAACCATAGCCCCAAGCAGGTTCCATCTGTGGCTGACGAGTGACCATGCTCCTTTTGAGACGCGCTGTTGGCCAGCAATTGGGATGGTGATACGGTCTATCTACGCGGCTTTGTAGTTACGATTAAGTCTGGTAAGGTAAGCTTACTACCGCGCCACAGCCATAATTTACAGTAACCTTTCGTAACCGGAGACTATTTAAGTCAACTAAGGGTCTTTCTGACACCCCCTGCTTTCTGACACCCTGATGGTAATAAGCGTGTTCAATTGGTTTAG